>CAMPDV010006467.1:0-20726 GCA_946699065.1 Loxodes magnus
AGTAACGTAAGAAAAGAAGATAGAATTTCAGTTTCAAAGAGTATGTTTTGAGAAGTAATAAGTATTTTTAAAAGTAAAGAAGTAAAGTAAGAAAAGAAGATAGAATTTCAGTTTCAAAGAGTATGTTTTGACAAGTAATAAGTATTTAGAAAAGTGAAGAAGTAAAGTAAGAAAATAAGATAGAATTTCAGTTTCAAAGAGTATGTTTTTAGAAGTAATAAGTATTTTTAAAAGTGAAGAAGCAAAGTAAGAAAAGAAGATAGAATTTCAGTTTCAAAGAGTATGTTTTTAGAAGTAATAAGTATTTTGAAAAGTAAAGAAGTAAAGTAAAAAAAGAAGATAGAATTTCAGTTTTAAGGAGTATGTTTTGACAAGTAATAAGTATTTTGAAAAGTGAAGAAGTAAAGTAAGAAAAGAAGATAGAATTTCAGTTTTAAGGAGTATGTTTTTAGAAGTAATAAGTATTTTTAAAAGTGAAGAAGTAAAGTAAGAAAAGAAGATAGAATTTCAGTTTCAAAGAGTATGTTTTTAGAAGTAATAAGTATTTTTAAAAGTGAAGAAGCAAAGTAAGAAAAGAAGATAGAATTTCAGTTTCAAAGAGTATGTTTTTAGAAGTAATAAGTATTTTGAAAAGTAAAGAAGTAAAGTAAGAAAAGAAGATAGAATTTCAGTTTTAAGGAGTATGCTTTGACAAGTAATAAGTATTTTGAAAAGTGAAGAAGTAAAGTAAGAAAAGAAGATAGAATTTCAGTTTTAAGTAGTAAGTTTTAAGAAGTAATAAGTATTTTTAAAAGTGAAGAAGTAAAGTAAGAAAAGAAGATAGAATTTCAGTTTCAAAGAGTATGTTTTGACAAGTAATAAGTATTTTGAAAAGTGAAGAAGTAAAGTAAGAAAAGAAGATAGAATTTCAGTTTCAAAGAGTATGTTTTGAGAAGTAATAAGTATTTTGAAAAGTGAAGAAGTAAAGTAAGAAAAGAAGATAGAATTTCAGTTTCAAAGAGTATGTTTTGAGAAGTAATAAGTATTTAGAAAAGTGAAGAAGTAAAGTAAGAAAAGAAGATAGAATTTCAGTTTCAAAGAGTATGTTTTGAGAAGTAATAAGTATTTAGAAGAGTGAAGAAGTAACGTAAGAAAAGAAGATAGAATTTCAGTTTCAAAGAGTATGTTTTGAGAAGTAATAAGTATTTTGAAAGGTGAAGAAGTAAAGTAAGAAAAGAAGATAGAATTTCAGTTTCAAAGAGTATGTTTTGAGAAGTAATAAGTATTTTTAAAAGTGAAGAAGTAAAGTAAGAAAAGAAGATAGAGATTCAGTTTTAAGTAGTAAGTTTTAAGAAGTAATAAGTATTTTTAAAAGTGAAGAAGTAAAGTAAAAAAAGAAGATAGAATTTATGTTTCAAAGAGTATGTTTTGAGAAGTAATAAGTATTTTTAAAAGTGAAGAAGTAAAGTAAAAAAAGAAGATAGAATTTCAGTTTCAAAGAGTATGTTTTTAGAAGTAATAAGTATTTTTAAAAGTGAAGAAGTAAAGTAAGAAAAGAAGATAGAATTTCAGTTTCAAAGAGTATGCTTTGACAAGTAATAAGTATTTTGAAAAGTAAAGAAGTAAAGTAAAAAAAGAAGATAGAATTTCAGTTTCAAAGAGTATGTTTTGAGAAGTAATAAGTATTTTTAAAAGTGAAGAAGTAAAGTAAGAAAAGAAGATATAATTTCAGTTTCAAAGAGTATGTTTTTAGAAGTAATAAGTATTTTTAAAAGTGAAGAAGTAAAGTAAGAAAAGAAGATAGAATTTCAGTTTTAAGGAGTATGCTTTGACAAGTAATAAGTATTTTGAAAAGTAAAGAAGTAAAGTAAAAAAAGAAGATAGAATTTCAGTTTCAAAGAGTATGTTTTTAGAAGTAATAAGTATTTAGAAGAGTGAAGAAGTAAAGTAAGAAAAGAAGATAGAATTTCAGTTTTAAGTAGTAAGTTTTAAGAAGTAATAAGTATTTTGAAAAGTGAAGAAGTAAAGTAAGAAAAGAAGATAGAATTTCAGTTTTAAGGAGTATGCTTTGACAAGTAATAAGTATTTTGAAAAGTGAAGAAGTAAAGTAAGAAAAGAAGATAGAATTTCAGTTTTAAGGAGTATGCTTTGACAAGTAATAAGTATTTTGAAAAGTGAAGAAGTAAAGTAAGAAAAGAAGATAGAATTTCAGTTTCAAAGAGTATGCTTTGACAAGTAATAAGTATTTAGAAGAGTGAAGAAGTAAAGTAAGAAAAGAAGATAGAATTTCAGTTTTAAGTAGTAAGTTTTAAGAAGTAATAAGTATTTTTAAAAGTGAAGAAGTAAAGTAAGAAAAGAAGATAGAATTTCAGTTTCAAAGAGTATGTTTTTAGAAGTAATAAGTATTTTTAAAAGTGAAGAAGTAAAGTAAAAAAAGAAGATAGAATTTCAGTTTCAAAGAGTATGCTTTGACAAGTAATAAGTATTTTGAAAAGTGAAGAAGTAAAGTAAAAAAAGAAGATAGAATTTCAGTTTTAAGGAGTATGCTTTGACAAGTAATAAGTATTTAGAATAGTGAAGAAGTAAAGTAAGAAAAGAAGATAGAGATTCAGTTTTAAGTAGTAAGTTTTAAGAAGTAATAAGTATTTTTAAAAGTGAAGAAGTAAAGTAAAAAAAGAAGATAGAATTTATGTTTCAAAGAGTATGTTTTGAGAAGTAATAAGTATTTTTAAAAGTGAAGAAGTAAAGTAAAAAAAGAAGATAGAATTTCAGTTTCAAAGAGTATGTTTTTAGAAGTAATAAGTATTTATAAAAGTGAAGAAGTAAAGTAAGAAAAGAAGATAGAATTTCAGTTTCAAAGAGTATGTTTTTAGAAGTAATAAGTATTTTTAAAAGTGAAGAAGTAAAGTAAGAAAAGAAGATAGAATTTCAGTTTCAAAGAGTAAGTTTTAAGAAGTAATAAGTATTTTGAAAAGTGAAGAAGTAAAGTAAAAAAAGAAGATAGAATTTCAGTTTCAAAGAGTATGTTTTGAGAAGTAATAAGTATTTTTAAAAGTGAAGAAGTAAAGTAAGAAAAGAAGATAGAATTTCAGTTTTAAGGAGTATGCTTTGACAAGTAATAAGTATTTTGAAAAGTAAAGAAGTAAAGTAAGAAAAGAAGATAGAATTTCAGTTTCAAAGAGTATGCTTTGACAAGTAATAAGTATTTAGAAGAGTGAAGAAGTAAAGTAAGAAAAGAAGATATAATTTCAGTTTCAAAGAGTATGTTTTTAGAAGTAATAAGTATTTTTAAAAGTGAAGAAGTAAAGTAAGAAAAGAAGATAGAATTTCAGTTTTAAGGAGTATGCTTTGACAAGTAATAAGTATTTTGAAAAGTAAAGAAGTAAAGTAAGAAAAGAAGATAGAATTTCAGTTTCAAAGAGTATGTTTTTAGAAGTAATAAGTATTTAGAAGAGTGAAGAAGTAACGTAAGAAAAGAAGATAGAATTTCAGTTTCAAAGAGTATGTTTTGAGAAGTAATAAGTATTTAGAAAAGTGAAGAAGTAAAGTAAGAAAAGAATATAGAGATTCAGTTTTAAGTAGTAAGTTTTAAGAAGTAATAAGTATTTTTAAAAGTGAAGAAGTAAAGTAAAAAAAGAAGATAGAATTTCAGTTTCAAAGAGTATGCTTTGACAAGTAATAAGTATTTTGAAAAGTGAAGAAGTAAAGTAAAAAAAGAAGATAGAATTTCAGTTTTAAGGAGTATGCTTTGACAAGTAATAAGTATTTTTAAAAGTGAAGAAGTAAAGTAAGAAAGGAGATTGAATTTCAGTTTTAAGGAGTATGTTTTGAGAAGTAATAAGTATTTTGAAAGGTGAAGAAGTAAAGTAAGAAAAGAAGATAGAATTTCAGTTTCAAAGAGTATGTTTTTAGAAGTAATAAGTATTTTTAAAAGTGAAGAAGTAAAGTAAGAAAAGAAGATAGAATTTCAGTTTCAAAGAGTATGTTTTGAGAAGTAATAAGTATTTAGAATAGTGAAGAAGTAAAGTAAGAAAAGAAGATAGAATTTCAGTTTCAAAGAGTATGTTTTTAGAAGTAATAAGTATTTAGAAGAGTGAAGAAGTAAAGTAAGAAAAGAAGATAGAATTTCAGTTTCAAAGAGTATGTTTTGAGAAGTAATAAGTATTTTGAAAAGTGAAGAAGTAAAGTAAAAAAAGAAGATAGAATTTCAGTTTCAAAGAGTATGTTTTGACAAGTAATAAGTATTTTGAAAAGTGAAGAAGTAAAGTAAGAAAAGAAGATAGAATTTCAGTTTTAAGTAGTAAGTTTTAAGAAGTAATAAGTATTTTTAAAAGTGAAGAAGTAAAGTAAGAAAAAAAGATAGAATTTCAGTTTCAAAGAGTATGTTTTGACAAGTAATAAGTATTTTGAAAAGTGAAGAAGTAAAGTAAGAAAAGAAGATAGAATTTCAGTTTCAAAGAGTATGTTTTTAGAAGTAATAAGTATTTTTAAAAGTGAAGAAGTAAAGTAAGAAAAGAAGATAGAATTTCAGTTTCAAAGATTATGTTTTTAGAAGTAATAAGTATTTTTAAAAGTGAAGAAGTAAAGTAAGAAAAGAAGATAGAATTTCAGTTTTAAGGAGTATGCTTTGACAAGTAATAAGTATTTTGAAAAGTGAAGAAGTAAAGTAAGAAAAGAGATTGAATTTCAGTTTTAAGGAGTATGTTTTGAGAAGTAATAAGTATTTTGAAAGGTGAAGAAGTAAAGTAAGAAAAGAAGATAGAATTTCAGTTTCAAAGAGTATGTTTTTAGAAGTAATAAGTATTTTTAAAAGTGAAGAAGTAAAGTAAGAAAAGAAGATAGAATTTCAGTTTCAAAGAGTATGTTTTGAGAAGTAATAAGTATTTAGAATAGTGAAGAAGTAAAGTAAGAAAAGAAGATAGAATTTCAGTTTCAAAGAGTATGTTTTGAGAAGTAATAAGTATTTAGAATAGTGAAGAAGTAAAGTAAGAAAAGAAGATAGAATTTCAGTTTCAAAGAGTATGTTTTTAGAAGTAATAAGTATTTTTAAAAGTGAAGAAGTAAAGTAAGAAAAGAAGATAGAATTTCAGTTTTAAGGAGTATGCTTTGACAAGTAATAAGTATTTTGAAAAGTAAAGAAGTAAAGTAAAAAAAGAAGATAGAATTTCAGTTTCAAAGAGTATGTTTTTAGAAGTAATAAGTATTTTGAAAGGTGAAGAAGTAAAGTAAGAAAAGAAGATAGAATTTCAGTTTCAAAGAGTATGTTTTTAGAAGTAATAAGTATTTTTAAAAGTGAAGAAGTAAAGTAAGAAAAGAAGATATAATTTCAGTTTCAAAGAGTATGTTTTGAGAAGTAATAAGTATTTAGAATAGTGAAGAAGTAAAGTAAGAAAAGAAGATAGAATTTCAGTTTCAAAGAGTATGTTTTTAGAAGTAATAAGTATTTTTAAAAGTGAAGAAGTAAAGTAAGAAAAGAAGATAGAATTTCAGTTTCAAAGAGTATGTTTTGAGAAGTAATAAGTATTTAGAATAGTGAAGAAGTAAAGTAAGAAAAGAAGATAGAATTTCAGTTTCAAAGAGTATGTTTTTAGAAGTAATAAGTATTTAGAAGAGTGAAGAAGTAAAGTAAGAAAAGAAGATAGAATTTCAGTTTCAAAGAGTATGTTTTGAGAAGTAATAAGTATTTTTAAAAGTGAAGAAGTAAAGTAAGAAAAGAAGATAGAATTTCAGTTTCAAAGAGTATGTTTTTAGAAGTAATAAGTATTTTTAAAAGCGAAGAAGTAAAGTAAGAAAAGAAGATAGAATTTCAGTTTCAAAGAGTATGTTTTGACAAGTAATAAGTATTTTGAAAAGTGAAGAAGTAAAGTAAGAAAAAAAGATAGAATTTCAGTTTCAAAGAGTATGTTTTGACAAGTAATAAGTATTTTGAAAAGTGAAGAAGTAAAGTAAGAAAAGAAGATAGAATTTCAGTTTCAAAGAGTATGTTTTGAGAAGTAATAAGTATTTAGAATAGTGAAGAAGTAAAGTAAGAAAAGAAGATAGAATTTCAGTTTCAAAGAGTATGTTTTTAGAAGTAATAAGTATTTTTAAAAGCGAAGAAGTAAAGTAAGAAAAGAAGATAGAATTTCAGTTTCAAAGAGTATGTTTTGACAAGTAATAAGTATTTTGAAAAGTGAAGAAGTAAAGTAAGAAAAGAAGATAGAATTTCAGTTTTAAGGAGTATGCTTTGACAAGTAATAAGTATTTTTAAAAGTGAAGAAGTAAAGTAAGAAAAGAAGATAGAATTTCAGTTTCAAAGAGTATGTTTTGAGAAGTAATAAGTATTTTGAAAGGTGAAGAAGTAAAGTAAGAAAAGAAGATAGAATTTCAGTTTCAAAGAGTATGTTTTTAGAAGTAATAAGTATTTTTAAAAGTGAAGAAGTAAAGTAAAAAAAGAAGATAGAATTTCAGTTTCAAAGAGTATGTTTTGACAAGTAATAAGTATTTTGAAAAGTGAAGAAGTAAAGTAAGAAAAGAAGATAGAATTTCAGTTTCAAAGAGTATGTTTTGACAAGTAATAAGTATTTTTAAAAGTGAAGAAGTAAAGTAAGAAAAAAAGATAGAATTTCAGTTTCAAAGAGTATGTTTTTAGAAGTAATAAGTATTTTGAAAAGTGAAGAAGTAAAGTAAGAAAAGAAGATAGAATTTCAGTTTCAAAGAGTATGTTTTTAGAAGTAATAAGTATTTTTAAAAGTGAAGAAGTAAAGTAAGAAAAGAAGATAGAATTTCAGTTTCAAAGAGTATGTTTTGAGAAGTAATAAGTATTTTTAAAAGTGAAGAAGTAAAGTAAGAAAAGAAGATAGAATTTCAGTTTCAAAGAGTATGTTTTGACAAGTAATAAGTATTTTGAAAAGTGAAGAAGTAAAGTAAGAAAAGAAGATAGAATTTCAGTTTTAAGGAGTATGCTTTGACAAGTAATAAGTATTTTGAAAAGTGAAGAAGTAACGTAAGAAAAGAAGATAGAATTTCAGTTTCAAAGAGTATGTTTTGAGAAGTAATAAGTATTTTTAAAAGTGAAGAAGTAAAGTAAGAAAAGAAGATATAATTTCAGTTTCAAAGAGTATGTTTTTAGAAGTAATAAGTATTTTTAAAAGTGAAGAAGTAAAGTAAGAAAAGAAGATAGAATTTCAGTTTTAAGGAGTATGCTTTGACAAGTAATAAGTATTTTGAAAAGTGAAGAAGTAACGTAAGAAAAGAAGATAGAATTTCAGTTTCAAAGAGTATGTTTTGAGAAGTAATAAGTATTTTTAAAAGTGAAGAAGTAAAGTAAGAAAAGAAGATATAATTTCAGTTTCAAAGAGTATGTTTTGAGAAGTAATAAGTATTTTTAAAAGTAAAGAAGTAAAGTAAGAAAAGAAGATAGAATTTCAGTTTCAAAGAGTATGTTTTGAGAAGTAATAAGTATTTTTAAAAGTGAAGAAGTAAAGTAAGAAAAGAAGATAGAATTTCAGTTTCAAAGAGTATGTTTTGAGAAGTAATAAGTATTTTGAAAAGTGAAGAAGTAAAGTAAGAAAAGAAGATAGAATTTCAGTTTCAAAGAGTATGTTTTTAGAAGTAATAAGTATTTTTAAAAGGTGAAGAAGTAAAGTAAGAAAAGAAGATAGAATTTCAGTTTTAAGGAGTATGTTTTGACAAGTAATAAGTATTTTGAAAAGTGAAGAAGTAAAGTAAGAAAAGAAGATAGAATTTCAGTTTTAAGGAGTATGCTTTGACAAGTAATAAGTATTTTGAAAAGTGAAGAAGTAAAGTAAGAAAAGAAAATAGAATTTCAGTTTCAAAGAGTATGTTTTGACAAGTAATAAGTATTTTGAAAAGTGAAGAAGTAAAGTAAGAAAAGAAGATAGAATTTCAGTTTCAAAGAGTATGTTTTGACAAGTAATAAGTATTTTGAAAAGTGAAGAAGTAAAGTAAGAAAAGAAGATAGAATTTCAGTTTTAAGGAGTATGCTTTGACAAGTAATAAGTATTTTGAAAAGTGAAGAAGTAAAGTAAGAAAAGAAGATAGAATTTCAGTTTCAAAGAGTAAGTTTTAAGAAGTAATAAGTATTTTTAAAAGTGAAGAAGTAAAGTAAAAAAAGAAGATAGAATTTCAGTTTCAAAGAGTATGTTTTGAGAAGTAATAAGTATTTTTAAAAGTGAAGAAGTAAAGTAAGAAAAGAAGATAGAATTTCAGTTTTAAGGAGTATGCTTTGACAAGTAATAAGTATTTTGAAAAGTGAAGAAGTAACGTAAGAAAAGAAGATAGAATTTCAGTTTCAAAGAGTATGTTTTGAGAAGTAATAAGTATTTAGAATAGTGAAGAAGTAAAGTAAGAAAAGAAGATAGAATTTCAGTTTCAAAGAGTATGTTTTGAGAAGTAATAAGTATTTAGAAGAGTGAAGAAGTAACGTAAGAAAAGAAGATAGAATTTCAGTTTCAAAGAGTATGTTTTGAGAAGTAATAAGTATTTTGAAAGGTGAAGAAGTAAAGTAAGAAAAGAAGATAGAATTTCAGTTTCAAAGAGTATGTTTTGAGAAGTAATAAGTATTTTTAAAAGTGAAGAAGTAAAGTAAGAAAAGAAGATAGAATTTCAGTTTCAAAGAGTATGTTTTGACAAGTAATAAGTATTTTGAAAAGTGAAGAAGTAAAGTAAGAAAAGAAGATAGAATTTCAGTTTTAAGGAGTATGCTTTGACAAGTAATAAGTATTTTGAAAAGTGAAGAAGTAAAGTAAGAAAAGAAGATAGAATTTCAGTTTCAAAGAGTATGTTTTTAGAAGTAATAAGTATTTTTAAAAGTGAAGAAGTAAAGTAAGAAAAGAAGATAGAATTTCAGTTTCAAAGAGTATGTTTTGAGAAGTAATAAGTATTTTTAAAAGTGAAGAAGTAAAGTAAAAAAAGAAGATAGAATTTCAGTTTCAAAGAGTATGTTTTTAGAAGTAATAAGTATTTATAAAAGTGAAGAAGTAAAGTAAGAAAAGAAGATAGAATTTCAGTTTCAAAGAGTATGTTTTTAGAAGTAATAAGTATTTTTAAAAGTGAAGAAGTAAAGTAAGAAAAGAAGATAGAATTTCAGTTTTAAGGAGTATGCTTTGACAAGTAATAAGTATTTTGAAAAGTAAAGAAGTAAAGTAAAAAAAGAAGATAGAATTTCAGTTTCAAAGAGTATGTTTTGACAAGTAATAAGTATTTTGAAAAGTGAAGAAGTAAAGTAAGAAAAGAAGATAGAATTTCAGTTTCAAAGAGTATGCTTTGACAAGTAATAAGTATTTTGAAAAGTGAAGAAGTAAAGTAAAAAAAGAAGATAGAATTTCAGTTTTAAGGAGTATGCTTTGACAAGTAATAAGTATTTTTAAAAGTGAAGAAGTAACGTAAGAAAAGAAGATAGAATTTCAGTTTCAAAGAGTATGTTTTGAGAAGTAATAAGTATTTAGAAGAGTGAAGAAGTAAAGTAAGAAAAGAAGATAGAATTTCAGTTTCAAAGAGTATGTTTTGAGAAGTAATAAGTATTTTGAAAAGTGAAGAAGTAAAGTAAGAAAAGAAGATAGAATTTCAGTTTCAAAGAGTATGTTTTTAGAAGTAATAAGTATTTTTAAAAGTGAAGAAGTAACGTAAGAAAAGAAGATAGAATTTCAGTTTCAAAGAGTATGTTTTGAGAAGTAATAAGTATTTTGAAAAGTGAAGAAGTAACGTAAGAAAAGAAGATAGAATTTCAGTTTCAAAGAGTATGTTTTGAGAAGTAATAAGTATTTTTAAAAGTGAAGAAGTAAAGTAAGAAAAGAAGATATAATTTCAGTTTCAAAGAGTATGTTTTGAGAAGTAATAAGTATTTTTAAAAGTAAAGAAGTAA
This sequence comes from Loxodes magnus, assembly GCA_946699065.1. Taxonomy (NCBI): domain Eukaryota; phylum Ciliophora; class Karyorelictea; order Loxodida; family Loxodidae; genus Loxodes; species Loxodes magnus. The sequence continues at coordinate 9,845 of CAMPDV010006467.1, forward strand.
AGTAAGAAAAGAAGATAGAATTTCAGTTTCAAAGAGTATGTTTTGAGAAGTAATAAGTATTTTTAAAAGTGAAGAAGTAAAGTAAGAAAAGAAGATAGAATTTCAGTTTCAAAGAGTATGTTTTGAGAAGTAATAAGTATTTTGAAAGGTGAAGAAGTAAAGTAAGAAAAGAAGATAGAATTTCAGTTTCAAAGAGTATGTTTTTAGAAGTAATAAGTATTTTTAAAAGTGAAGAAGTAAAGTAAGAAAAGAAGATAGAATTTCAGTTTCAAAGAGTATGTTTTGAGAAGTAATAAGTATTTAGAATAGTGAAGAAGTAAAGTAAGAAAAGAAGATAGAATTTCAGTTTCAAAGAGTATGTTTTTAGAAGTAATAAGTATTTAGAAGAGTGAAGAAGTAAAGTAAGAAAAGAAGATAGAATTTCAGTTTCAAAGAGTATGCTTTGACAAGTAATAAGTATTTTGAAAAGTGAAGAAGTAAAGTAAAAAAAGAAGATAGAATTTCAGTTTCAAAGAGTATGCTTTGACAAGTAATAAGTATTTTGAAAAGTGAAGAAGTAAAGTAAGAAAAGAAGATAGAATTTCAGTTTCAAAGAGTATGTTTTGACAAGTAATAAGTATTTAGAAGAGTGAAGAAGTAAAGTAAGAAAAGAAGATAGAATTTCAGTTTCAAAGAGTATGTTTTTAGAAGTAATAAGTATTTAGAAAAGTGAAGAAGTAAAGTAAGAAAAAAAGATAGAATTTCAGTTTCAAAGAGTATGTTTTGAGAAGTAATAAGTATTTTTAAAAGTGAAGAAGTAAAGTAAAAAAAGAAGATAGAATTTCAGTTTCAAAGAGTATGTTTTGACAAGTAATAAGTATTTTTAAAAGCGAAGAAGTAAAGTAAGAAAAGAAGATAGAATTTCAGTTTCAAAGAGTATGTTTTGACAAGTAATAAGTATTTTGAAAAGTGAAGAAGTAAAGTAAGAAAAGAAGATAGAATTTCAGTTTCAAAGAGTATGTTTTAAGAAGTAATAAGTATTTTGAAGAGTGAAGAAGTAACGTAAGAAAAGAAGATAGAATTTCAGTTTCAAAGAGTATGTTTTGAGAAGTAATAAGTATTTTGAAAAGGTGAAGAAGTAAAGTAAGAAAAGAAGATAGAATTTCAGTTTCAAAGAGTATGTTTTTAGAAGTAATAAGTATTTTTAAAAGTGAAGAAGTAAAGTAAAAAAAGAAGATAGAATTTCAGTTTCAAAGAGTATGTTTTGAGAAGTAATAAGTATTTTGAAAAGTGAAGAAGTAAAGTAAGAAAAGAAGATAGAATTTCAGTTTCAAAGAGTATGTTTTTAGAAGTAATAAGTATTTTTAAAAGTGAAGAAGTAAAGTAAGAAAAGAAGATAGAATTTCAGTTTTAAGGAGTATGTTTTGACAAGTAATAAGTATTTTGAAAAGTGAAGAAGTAAAGTAAGAAAAGAAGATAGAATTTCAGTTTTAAGGAGTATGCTTTGAGAAGTAATAAGTATTTTTAAAAGTGAAGAAGTAAAGTAAGAAAAGAAGATAGAATTTCAGTTTCAAAGAGTATGTTTTGACAAGTAATAAGTATTTTGAAAAGTGAAGAAGTAAAGTAAGAAAAGAAGATAGAATTTCAGTTTCAAAGAGTATGTTTTTAGAAGTAATAAGTATTTTTAAAAGTGAAGAAGTAAAGTAAGAAAAGAAGATAGAATTTCAGTTTTAAGGAGTATGCTTTGACAAGTAATAAGTATTTAGAATAGTGAAGAAGTAAAGTAAGAAAAGAAGATAGAATTTCAGTTTCAAAGAGTATGCTTTGACAAGTAATAAGTATTTAGAAGAGTGAAGAAGTAACGTAAGAAAAGAAGATAGAATTTCAGTTTCAAAGAGTATGTTTTGAGAAGTAATAAGTATTTTGAAAGGTGAAGAAGTAAAGTAAGAAAAGAAGATAGAATTTCAGTTTCAAAGAGTATGTTTTGAGAAGTAATAAGTATTTTTAAAAGTGAAGAAGTAAAGTAAGAAAAGAAGATAGAATTTCAGTTTTAAGTAGTAAGTTTTAAGAAGTAATAAGTATTTTGAAAAGTGAAGAAGTAAAGTAAGAAAAGAAGATAGAATTTCAGTTTTAAGGAGTATGCTTTGACAAGTAATAAGTATTTTGAAAAGTGAAGAAGTAAAGTAAGAAAAGAAGATAGAATTTCAGTTTCAAAGAGTATGTTTTGAGAAGTAATAAGTATTTTGAAAGGTGAAGAAGTAAAGTAAGAAAAGAAGATAGAATTTCAGTTTCAAAGAGTATGTTTTTAGAAGTAATAAGTATTTTTAAAAGTGAAGAAGTAAAGTAAGAAAAGAAGATAGAATTTCAGTTTCAAAGAGTAAGTTTTAAGAAGTAATAAGTATTTTTAAAAGTGAAGAAGTAAAGTAAAAAAAGAAGATAGAATTTCAGTTTCAAAGAGTATGTTTTGAGAAGTAATAAGTATTTTTAAAAGTGAAGAAGTAAAGTAAGAAAAGAAGATAGAATTTCAGTTTTAAGGAGTATGCTTTGACAAGTAATAAGTATTTTGAAAAGTAAAGAAGTAAAGTAAGAAAAGAAGATAGAATTTCAGTTTCAAAGAGTATGCTTTGACAAGTAATAAGTATTTAGAAGAGTGAAGAAGTAAAGTAAGAAAAGAAGATATAATTTCAGTTTCAAAGAGTATGTTTTTAGAAGTAATAAGTATTTTTAAAAGTGAAGAAGTAAAGTAAGAAAAGAAGATAGAATTTCAGTTTTAAGGAGTATGCTTTGACAAGTAATAAGTATTTTTAAAAGTGAAGAAGTAAAGTAAAAAAAGAAGATAGAATTTCAGTTTCAAAGAGTATGTTTTGAGAAGTAATAAGTATTTAGAATAGTGAAGAAGTAAAGTAAGAAAAGAAGATAGAGATTCAGTTTTAAGTAGTAAGTTTTAAGAAGTAATAAGTATTTTTAAAAGTGAAGAAGTAAAGTAAAAAAAGAAGATAGAATTTCAGTTTCAAAGAGTATGTTTTGACAAGTAATAAGTATTTAGAAAAGTGAAGAAGTAAAGTAAGAAAAGAATATAGAGATTCAGTTTTAAGTAGTAAGTTTTAAGAAGTAATAAGTATTTTTAAAAGTGAAGAAGTAAAGTAAGAAAAGAAGATAGAATTTCAGTTTCAAAGAGTATGTTTTGAGAAGTAATAAGTATTTTTAAAAGTGAAGAAGTAAAGTAAGAAAAGAAGATAGAATTTCAGTTTCAAAGAGTATGTTTTGAGAAGTAATAAGTATTTTGAAAAGTAAAGAAGTAAAGTAAGAAAAGAAGATAGAATTTCAGTTTCAAAGAGTATGTTTTGACAAGTAATAAGTATTTTTAAAAGTGAAGAAGTAAAGTAAGAAAAGAAGATAGAATTTCAGTTTCAAAGAGTATGTTTTGAGAAGTAATAAGTATTTAGAAGAGTGAAGAAGTAAAGTAAGAAAAGAAGATAGAATTTCAGTTTCAAAGAGTATGTTTTTAGAAGTAATAAGTATTTAGAAAAGTGAAGAAGTAAAGTAAGAAAAGAAGATAGAATTTCAGTTTCAAAGAGTATGTTTTGAGAAGTAATAAGTATTTAGAAAAGTGAAGAAGTAAAGTAAGAAAAGAAGATAGAATTTCAGTTTCAAAGAGTATGTTTTTAGAAGTAATAAGTATTTTTAAAAGTGAAGAAGTAAAGTAAGAAAAGAAGATAGAATTTCAGTTTTAAGTAGTAAGTTTTAAGAAGTAATAAGTATTTTGAAAAGTGAAGAAGTAAAGTAAGAAAAGAAGATAGAATTTCAGTTTCAAAGAGTATGTTTTTAGAAGTAATAAGTATTTTTAAAAGTGAAGAAGTAAAGTAAGAAAAGAAGATAGAATTTCAGTTTCAAAGAGTATGTTTTTAGAAGTAATAAGTATTTTTAAAAGTGAAGAAGTAAAGTAAGAAAAGAAGATAGAATTTCAGTTTTAAGGAGTATGCTTTGACAAGTAATAAGTATTTTGAAAAGTAAAGAAGTAAAGTAAAAAAAGAAGATAGAATTTCAGTTTCAAAGAGTATGTTTTTAGAAGTAATAAGTATTTAGAAGAGTGAAGAAGTAACGTAAGAAAAGAAGATAGAATTTCAGTTTCAAAGAGTATGTTTTGAGAAGTAATAAGTATTTAGAAAAGTGAAGAAGTAAAGTAAGAAAAGAATATAGAGATTCAGTTTTAAGTAGTAAGTTTTAAGAAGTAATAAGTATTTTTAAAAGTGAAGAAGTAAAGTAAGAAAAGAAGATAGAATTTCAGTTTCAAAGAGTATGTTTTTAGAAGTAATAAGTATTTTGAAAGGTGAAGAAGTAAAGTAAGAAAAGAAGATAGAATTTCAGTTTCAAAGAGTATGTTTTGACAAGTAATAAGTATTTTGAAAAGTAAAGAAGTAAAGTAAGAAAAGAAGATAGAATTTCAGTTTCAAAGAGTATGTTTTGAGAAGTAATAAGTATTTAGAAAAGTGAAGAAGTAAAGTAAGAAAAGAAGATAGAATTTCAGTTTCAAAGAGTATGTTTTGACAAGTAATAAGTATTTAGAAGAGTGAAGAAGTAAAGTAAGAAAAGAAGATAGAATTTCAGTTTTAAGGAGTATGCTTTGACAAGTAATAAGTATTTTTAAAAGTGAAGAAGTAACGTAAGAAAAGAAGATAGAATTTCAGTTTCAAAGAGTATGTTTTGAGAAGTAATAAGTATTTAGAAGAGTGAAGAAGTAAAGTAAAAAAAGAAGATAGAATTTCAGTTTCAAAGAGTATGTTTTTAGAAGTAATAAGTATTTTGAAAAGTGAAGAAGTAAAGTAAGAAAAGAAGATAGAATTTCAGTTTCAAAGAGTATGTTTTTAGAAGTAATAAGTATTTTTAAAAGTGAAGAAGTAAAGTAAGAAAAGAAGATAGAATTTCAGTTTCAAAGAGTATGTTTTGACAAGTAATAAGTATTTTGAAAGGTGAAGAAGTAAAGTAAGAAAAGAAGATAGAATTTCAGTTTCAAAGAGTATGTTTTGACAAGTAATAAGTATTTTGAAAAGTGAAGAAGTAAAGTAAGAAAAGAAGATAGAATTTCAGTTTTAAGGAGTATGCTTTGACAAGTAATAAGTATTTTGAAAAGTAAAGAAGTAAAGTAAAAAAAGAAGATAGAATTTCAGTTTCAAAGAGTATGTTTTTAGAAGTAATAAGTATTTAGAAGAGTGAAGAAGTAACGTAAGAAAAGAAGATAGAATTTCAGTTTCAAAGAGTATGTTTTGAGAAGTAATAAGTATTTTTAAAAGTGAAGAAGTAAAGTAAGAAAAGAAGATAGAATTTCAGTTTCAAAGAGTATGTTTTTAGAAGTAATAAGTATTTTTAAAAGTGAAGAAGTAAAGTAAGAAAAGAAGATAGAATTTCAGTTTCAAAGAGTATGTTTTTAGAAGTAATAAGTATTTTTAAAAGTGAAGAAGTAAAGTAAAAAAAGAAGATAGAATTTCAGTTTCAAAGAGTATGTTTTTAGAAGTAATAAGTATTTTTAAAAGCGAAGAAGTAAAGTAAGAAAAGAAGATAGAATTTCAGTTTTAAGGAGTATGTTTTTAGAAGTAATAAGTATTTAGAAGAGTGAAGAAGTAACGTAAGAAAAGAAGATAGAATTTCAGTTTCAAAGAGTATGTTTTGAGAAGTAATAAGTATTTTTAAAAGTAAAGAAGTAAAGTAAGAAAAGAAGATAGAATTTCAGTTTCAAAGAGTATGTTTTAAGAAGTAATAAGTATTTTGAAAAGTGAAGAAGTAAAGTAAGAAAAGAAGATAGAATTTCAGTTTCAAAGAGTATGCTTTGACAAGTAATAAGTATTTTGAAAAGTGAAGAAGTAAAGTAAGAAAAGAAGATAGAATTTCAGTTTCAAAGAGTATGTTTTGACAAGTAATAAGTATTTTTAAAAGTGAAGAAGTAAAGTAAGAAAAGAAGATAGAATTTCAGTTTCAAAGAGTATGTTTTGAGAAGTAATAAGTATTTTGAAAAGTGAAGAAGTAAAGTAAGAAAAGAAGATAGAATTTCAGTTTCAAAGAGTATGTTTTTAGAAGTAATAAGTATTTTTAAAAGTGAAGAAGCAAAGTAAGAAAAGAAGATAGAATTTCAGTTTTAAGGAGTATGCTTTGACAAGTAATAAGTATTTTGAAAAGTGAAGAAGTAACGTAAGAAAAGAAGATAGAATTTCAGTTTCAAAGAGTATACTTTGACAAGTAATAAGTATTTTGAAAAGTGAAGAAGTAAAGTAAGAAAAGAAGATAGAATTTCAGTTTCAAAGAGTATGTTTTTAGAAGTAATAAGTATTTTTAAAAGTGAAGAAGTAAAGTAAGAAAAGAAGATAGAATTTCAGTTTCAAAGAGTATGTTTTGAGAAGTAATAAGTATTTAGAATAGTGAAGAAGTAAAGTAAGAAAAGAAGATAGAATTTCAGTTTCAAAGAGTATGTTTTTAGAAGTAATAAGTATTTTTAAAAGTGAAGAAGTAAAGTAAGAAAAAAAGATAGAATTTCAGTTTCAAAGAGTATGTTTTGACAAGTAATAAGTATTTTTAAAAGTGAAGAAGTAAAGTAAGAAAAGAAGATAGAATTTCAGTTTCAAAGAGTATGTTTTTAGAAGTAATAAGTATTTTTAAAAGTGAAGAAGTAACGTAAGAAAAGAAGATAGAATTTCAGTTTCAAAGAGTATGTTTTTAGAAGTAATAAGTATTTTGAAAAGTGAAGAAGTAACGTAAGAAAAGAAGATAGAATTTCAGTTTCAAAGAGTATGTTTTTAGAAGTAATAAGTATTTTTAAAAGTGAAGAAGTAAAGTAAGAAAAGAAGATAGAATTTCAGTTTCAAAGAGTATGTTTTGAGAAGTAATAAGTATTTTTAAAAGTGAAGAAGTAAAGTAAGAAAAGAAGATATAATTTCAGTTTCAAAGAGTATGTTTTTAGAAGTAATAAGTATTTTTAAAAGTGAAGAAGTAAAGTAAGAAAAGAAGATAGAATTTCAGTTTTAAGGAGTATGCTTTGACAAGTAATAAGTATTTTGAAAAGTAAAGAAGTAAAGTAAAAAAAGAAGATAGAATTTCAGTTTCAAAGAGTATGCTTTGACAAGTAATAAGTATTTAGAAGAGTGAAGAAGTAACGTAAGAAAAGAAGATAGAATTTCAGTTTCAAAGAGTATGTTTTGAGAAGTAATAAGTATTTTTAAAAGTAAAGAAGTAAAGTAAGAAAAGAAGATAGAATTTCAGTTTCAAAGAGTATGTTTTGACAAGTAATAAGTATTTAGAAAAGTGAAGAAGTAAAGTAAGAAAAGAAGATAGAATTTCAGTTTTAAGTAGTAAGTTTTAAGAAGTAATAAGTATTTTGAAAAGTGAAGAAGTAAAGTAAGAAAAGAAGATAGAATTTCAGTTTCAAAGAGTATGTTTTTAGAAGTAATAAGTATTTTTAAAAGTGAAGAAGTAAAGTAAGAAAAGAAGATAGAATTTCAGTTTCAAAGAGTATGTTTTGAGAAGTAATAAGTATTTTGAAAGGTGAAGAAGTAAAGTAAGAAAAGAAGATAGAATTTCAGTTTCAAAGAGTATGTTTTTAGAAGTAATAAGTATTTTTAAAAGTGAAGAAGTAAAGTAAAAAAAGAAGATAGAATTTCAGTTTCAAAGAGTATGTTTTGACAAGTAATAAGTATTTTGAAAAGTGAAGAAGTAAAGTAAGAAAAGAAGATATAATTTCAGTTTTAAGGAGTATGCTTTGACAAGTAATAAGTATTTTGAAAAGTGAAGAAGTAAAGTAAGAAAAGAAGATAGAATTTCAGTTTCAAAGAGTATGCTTTGACAAGTAATAAGTATTTTTAAAAGTGAAGAAGTAAAGTAAGAAAAGAAGATAGAATTTCAGTTTCAAAGAGTATGTTTTGACAAGTAATAAGTATTTTGAAAAGTGAAGAAGTAAAGTAAGAAAAGAAGATAGAATTTCAGTTTCAAAGAGTATGTTTTTAGAAGTAATAAGTATTTAGAAGAGTGAAGAAGTAAAGTAAGAAAAGAAGATAGAATTTCAGTTTCAAAGAGTATGTTTTGACAAGTAATAAGTATTTTTAAAAGTGAAGAAGTAAAGTAAGAAAAGAAGATAGAATTTCAGTTTTAAGGAGTATGCTTTGACAAGTAATAAGTATTTTGAAAAGTGAAGAAGTAAAGTAAGAAAAGAAGATAGAATTTCAGTTTCAAAGAGTATGCTTTGACAAGTAATAAGTATTTTTAAAAGTGAAGAAGTAAAGTAAGAAAAGAAGATAGAATTTCAGTTTCAAAGAGTATGTTTTGAGAAGTAATAAGTATTTTGAAAGGTGAAGAAGTAAAGTAAGAAAAGAAGATAGAATTTCAGTTTCAAAGAGTATGTTTTTAGAAGTAATAAGTATTTTTAAAAGTGAAGAAGTAAAGTAAAAAAAGAAGATAGAATTTCAGTTTCAAAGAGTATGTTTTGACAAGTAATAAGTATTTTGAAAAGTGAAGAAGTAAAGTAAGAAAAGAAGATAGAATTTCAGTTTTAAGGAGTATGCTTTGACAAGTAATAAGTATTTAGAATAGTGAAGAAGTAAAGTAAGAAAAGAAGATAGAGATTCAGTTTTAAGTAGTAAGTTTTAAGAAGTAATAAGTATTTTTAAAAGTGAAGAAGTAAAGTAAAAAAAGAAGATAGAATTTATGTTTCAAAGAGTATGTTTTGAGAAGTAATAAGTATTTTTAAAAGTGAAGAAGTAAAGTAAAAAAAGAAGATAGAATTTCAGTTTCAAAGAGTATGTTTTTAGAAGTAATAAGTATTTTGAAAAGTGAAGAAGTAACGTAAGAAAAGAAGATAGAATTTCAGTTTCAAAGAGTATGTTTTTAGAAGTAATAAGTATTTTTAAAAGTGAAGAAGTAAAGTAAGAAAAGAAGATAGAATTTCAGTTTTAAGGAGTATGCTTTGACAAGTAATAAGTATTTTGAAAAGTAAAGAAGTAAAGTAAAAAAAGAAGATAGAATTTCAGTTTCAAAGAGTATGTTTTTAGAAGTAATAAGTATTTTTAAAAGTGAAGAAGTAAAGTAAGAAAAGAAGATAGAATTTCAGTTTCAAAGAGTATGCTTTGACAAGTAATAAGTATTTTGAAAAGTGAAGAAGTAAAGTAAAAAAAGAAGATAGAATTTCAGTTTCAAAGAGTATGTTTTGAGAAGTAATAAGTATTTTTAAAAGTGAAGAAGTAAAGTAAGAAAAGAAGATATAATTTCAGTTTCAAAGAGTATGTTTTTAGAAGTAATAAGTATTTTTAAAAGTGAAGAAGTAAAGTAAGAAAAGAAGATAGAATTTCAGTTTTAAGGAGTATGCTTTGACAAGTAATAAGTATTTTGAAAAGTAAAGAAGTAAAGTAAAAAAAGAAGATAGAATTTCAGTTTCAAAGAGTATGTTTTTAGAAGTAATAAGTATTTAGAAGAGTGAAGAAGTAACGTAAGAAAAGAAGATAGAATTTCAGTTTCAAAGAGTATGTTTTGAGAAGTAATAAGTATTTAGAAAAGTGAAGAAGTAAAGTAAGAAAAGAATATAGAGATTCAGTTTTAAGTAGTAAGTTTTAAGAAGTAATAAGTATTTTTAAAAGTGAAGAAGTAAAGTAAAAAAAGAAGATAGAATTTCAGTTTCAAAGAGTATGCTTTGACAAGTAATAAGTATTTTGAAAAGTGAAGAAGTAAAGTAAAAAAAGAAGATAGAATTTCAGTTTCAAAGAGTATGTTTTGAGAAGTAATAAGTATTTTTAAAAGTGAAGAAGTAAAGTAAGAAAAGAAGATAGAATTTCAGTTTCAAAGAGTATGTTTTGACAAGTAATAAGTATTTTGAAAAGTGAAGAAGTAAAGTAAGAAAAGAAGATAGAATTTCAGTTTCAAAGAGTATGTTTTTAGAAGTAATAAGTATTTTTAAAAGTGAAGAAGTAAAGTAAGAAAAGAAGATAGAATTTCAGTTTCAAAGAGTATGTTTTGAGAAGTAATAAGTATTTAGAATAGTGAAGAAGTAAAGTAAGAAAAGAAGATAGAATTTCAGTTTCAAAGAGTATGTTTTTAGAAGTAATAAGTATTTAGAAGAGTGAAGAAGTAAAGTAAGAAAAGAAGATAGAATTTCAGTTTCAAAGAGTATGCTTTGACAAGTAATAAGTATTTTGAAAAGTGAAGAAGTAAAGTAAAAAAAGAAGATAGAATTTCAGTTTCAAAGAGTATGCTTTGACAAGTAATAAGTATTTTTAAAAGTGAAGAAGTAACGTAAGAAAAGAAGATAGAATTTCAGTTTCAAAGAGTATGTTTTGAGAAGTAATAAGTATTTAGAAGAGTGAAGAAGTAAAGTAAAAAAAGAAGATAGAATTTCAGTTTCAAAGAGTATGTTTTGAGAAGTAATAAGTATTTTGAAAAGTGAAGAAGTAAAGTAAGAAAAGAAGATAGAATTTCAGTTTCAAAGAGTATGTTTTTAGAAGTAATAAGTATTTTTAAAAGTGAAGAAGTAAAGTAAGAAAAGAAGATAGAATTTCAGTTTCAAAGAGTATGTTTTTAGAAGTAATAAGTATTTTTAAAAGCGAAGAAGTAAAGTAAGAAAAGAAGATAGAATTTCAGTTTCAAAGAGTATGTTTTGACAAGTAATAAGTATTTTGAAAAGTGAAGAAGTAAAGTAAGAAAAGAAGATAGAATTTCAGTTTTAAGGAGTATGCTTTGACAAGTAATAAGTATTTTGAAAAGTGAAGAAGTAACGTAGAAAAGAAGATAGAATTTCAGTTTCAAAGAGTATACTTTGACAAGTAATAAGTATTTTGAAAAGTGAAGAAGTAACGTAAGAAAAGAAGATAGAATTTCAGTTTCAAAGAGTATGTTTTGACAAGTAATAAGTATTTTTAAAAGTGAAGAAGTAAAG
>CAMPDV010006468.1:0-19247 GCA_946699065.1 Loxodes magnus
ATGCTTTGAGAAGTAATAAGTATTTAGAAAAGTGAAGAAGTAAAGTAAGAAAAGAAGATAGAATTTCAGTTTTAAGGAGTATGCTTTGAGAAGTAATAAGTATTTAGAAAAGTGAAGAAGTAAAGTAAGAAAAGAAGATAGAATTTCAGTTTTAAGGAGTATGCTTTGAGAAGTAATAAGTATTTAGAAAAGTGAAGAAGTAAAGTAAGAAAAGAATATCTAATGATAAGTTTTCGTAGCAAGCACTAAAATATAAGATAGAATATCCAAAATGTTAGTAATAATATTATAATTACGAATCTGTATTCGTTTTGTCAAGATATGCTTGTAGATGAAAGTTAGCCTATAGAAAAGTGAAGAAGTAAAGTAAGAAAAGAAGATAGAATTTCAGTTTTAAGGAGTATGCTTTGAGAAGTAATAAGTATTTAGAAAAGTGAAGAAGTAAAGTAAGAAAAGAAGATAGAATTTCAGTTTTAAGGAGTATGCTTTGAGAAGTAATAAGTATTTAGAAAAGTGAAGAAGTAAAGTAAGAAAAGAAGATAGAATTTCAGTTTTAAGGAGTATGCTTTGAGAAGTAATAAGTATTTAGAAAAGTGAAGAAGTAAAGTAAGAAAAGAAGATAGAATTTCAGTTTTAAGGAGTATGCTTTGAGAAGTAATAAGTATTTAGAAAAGTGAAGAAGTAAAGTAAGAAAAGAATATCTAATGATAAGTTTTCGTAGCAAGCACTAAAATATAAGATAGAATATTCAAAATGTTAGTAATAATATTATAATTACGAATCTGTATTCGTTTTGTCAAGATATGCTTGTAGATGAAAGTTAGCCTATAGAAAAGTGAAGAAGTAAAGAAAGAAAAGAAGATAGAATTTCAGTTTTAAGAAGTATGCATTAAAAAGTAATAAGTATTTAGAAAAGTGAAGAAGTAAAGTAAGAAAAGAAGATAGAATTTCAGTTTTAAGGAGTATGCTTTGAGAAGTAATAAGTATTTAGAAAAGTGAAGAAGTAAAGTAAGAAAAGAAGATAGAATTTCAGTTTTAAGGAGTATGCTTTGAGAAGTAATAAGTATTTAGAAAAGTGAAGAAGTAAAGTAAGAAAAGAATATCTAATGATAAGTTTTCGTAGCAAGCACTAAAATATAAGTTAGAATATCCAAAAAGTTAGTAATAATGTCATAATTACGAATCTGTATTCGGTTTGTCAAGATATGCTTGTAGATGAAAGTTAGCCTATAGAAAAGTGAAGAAGTAAAGAAAGAAAAGAAGATAGAATTTCAGTTTTAAGAAGTATGCATTAAAAAGTAATAAGTATTTAGAAAAGTGAAGAAGTAAAGTAAGAAAAGAAGATAGAATTTCAGTTTTAAGGAGTATGCTTTGAGAAGTAATAAGTATTTAGAAAAGTGAAGAAGTAAAGTAAGAAAAGAAGATAGAATTTCAGTTTTAAGGAGTATGCTTTGAGAAGTAATAAGTATTTAGAAAAGTGAAGAAGTAAAGTAAGAAAAGAATATCTAATGATAAGTTTTCGTAGCAAGCACTAAAATATAAGTTAGAATATCCAAAAAGTTAGTAATAATGTCATAATTACGAATCTGTATTCGGTTTGTCAAGATATGCTTGTAGATGAAAGTTAGCCTATAGAAAAGTGAAGAAGTAAAGAAAGAAAAGAAGATAGAATTTCAGTTTTAAGAAGTATGCATTAAAAAGTAATAAGTATTTAGAAAAGTGAAGAAGTAAAGTAAGAAAAGAAGATAGAATTTCAGTTTTAAGGAGTATGCTTTGAGAAGTAATAAGTATTTAGAAAAGTGAAGAAGTAAAGTAAGAAAAGAAGATAGAATTTCAGTTTTAAGGAGTATGCTTTGAGAAGTAATAAGTATTTAGAAAAGTGAAGAAGTAAAGTAAGAAAAGAATATCTAATGATAAGTTTTCGTAGCAAGCACTAAAATATAAGTTAGAATATCCAAAAAGTTAGTAATAATGTCATAATTACGAATCTGTATTCGGTTTGTCAAGATATGCTTGTAGATGAAAGTTAGCCTATAGAAAAGTGAAGAAGTAAAGAAAGAAAAGAAGATAGAATTTCAGTTTTAAGAAGTATGCATTAAAAAGTAATAAGTATTTAGAAAAGTGAAGAAGTAAAGTAAGAAAAGAATATCTAATGATAAGTTTTCGTAGCAAGCACTAAAATATAAGTTAGAATATCCAAAATGTTAGTAATAATGTCATGATAACGAATCTGTATTCGGTTTGTCAAGATATGCTTGTAGATGAAAGTTAGCCTATAGAAAAGTGAAGAAGTAAAGAAAGAAAAGAAGATAGAATTTCAGTTTTAAGGAGTATGCTTTGAGAAGTAATAAGTATTTAGAAAAGTGAAGAAGTAAAGTAAGAAAAGAATATCTAATGATAAGTTTTCGTAGCAAGCACTAAAATATAAGTTAGAATATCCAAAAAGTTAGTAATAATGTCATAATTACGAATCTGTATTCGGTTTGTCAAGATATGCTTGTAGATGAAAGTTAGCCTATAGAAAAGTGAAGAAGTAAAGAAAGAAAAGAAGATAGAATTTCAGTTTTAAGAAGTATGCATTAAAAAGTAATAAGTATTTAGAAAAGTGAAGAAGTAAAGTAAGAAAAGAAGATAGAATTTCAGTTTTAAGGAGTATGCTTTGAGAAGTAATAAGTATTTAGAAAAGTGAAGAAGTAAAGTAAGAAAAGAAGATAGAATTTCAGTTTTAAGGAGTATGCTTTGAGAAGTAATAAGTATTTAGAAAAGTGAAGAAGTAAAGTAAGAAAAGAATATCTAATGATAAGTTTTCGTAGCAAGCACTAAAATATAAGTTAGAATATCCAAAAAGTTAGTAATAATGTCATAATTACGAATCTGTATTCGGTTTGTCAAGATATGCTTGTAGATGAAAGTTAGCCTATAGAAAAGTGAAGAAGTAAAGAAAGAAAAGAAGATAGAATTTCAGTTTTAAGAAGTATGCATTAAAAAGTAATAAGTATTTAGAAAAGTGAAGAAGTAAAGTAAGAAAAGAATATCTAATGATAAGTTTTCGTAGCAAGCACTAAAATATAAGTTAGAATATCCAAAATGTTAGTAATAATGTCATGATAACGAATCTGTATTCGGTTTGTCAAGATATGCTTGTAGATGAAAGTTAGCCTATAGAAAAGTGAAGAAGTAAAGAAAGAAAAGAAGATAGAATTTCAGTTTTAAGGAGTATGCTTTGAGAAGTAATAAGTATTTAGAAAAGTGAAGAAGTAAAGTAAGAAAAGAATATCTAATGATAAGTTTTCGTAGCAAGCACTAAAATATAAGTTAGAATATCCAAAAAGTTAGTAATAATGTCATAATTACGAATCTGTATTCGGTTTGTCAAGATATGCTTGTAGATGAAAGTTAGCCTATAGAAAAGTGAAGAAGTAAAGAAAGAAAAGAAGATAGAATTTCAGTTTTAAGAAGTATGCATTAAAAAGTAATAAGTATTTAGAAAAGTGAAGAAGTAAAGTAAGAAAAGAAGATAGAATTTCAGTTTTAAGGAGTATGCTTTGAGAAGTAATAAGTATTTAGAAAAGTGAAGAAGTAAAGTAAGAAAAGATGATAGAATTTCAGTTTTAAGGAGTATGCTTAGAGAAGTAATAAGTATTTAGAAAAGTGAAGAAGTAAAGTAAGAAAAGAATATCTAATGATAAGTTTTCGTAGCAAGCACTAAAATATAAGTTAGAATATCCAAAATGTTAGTTATAATATAATAATTACGAATCTGTATTCGGTTTGTCAAGATATGCTTGTAGATGAAAGTTAGCCTATAGAAAAGTGAAGAAGTAAAGAAAGAAAAGAAGATAGAATTTCAGTTTTAAGAAGTATGCATTAAAAAGTAATAAGTATTTAGAAAAGTGAAGAAGTAAAGTAAGAAAAGAATATCTAATGATAAGTTTTCGTAGCAAGCACTAAAATATAAGTTAGAATATCCAAAATGTTAGTAATAATGTCATGATAACGAATCTGTATTCGGTTTGTCAAGATATGCTTGTAGATGAAAGTTAGCCTATAGAAAAGTGAAGAAGTAAAGAAAGAAAAGAAGATAGAATTTCAGTTTTAAGGAGTATGCTTTGAGAAGTAATAAGTATTTAGAAAAGTGAAGAAGTAAAGTAAGAAAAGAATATCTAATGATAAGTTTTCGTAGCAAGCACTAAAATATAAGTTAGAATATCCAAAAAGTTAGTAATAATGTCATAATTACGAATCTGTATTCGGTTTGTCAAGATATGCTTGTAGATGAAAGTTAGCCTATAGAAAAGTGAAGAAGTAAAGAAAGAAAAGAAGATAGAATTTCAGTTTTAAGAAGTATGCATTAAAAAGTAATAAGTATTTAGAAAAGTGAAGAAGTAAAGTAAGAAAAGAATATCTAATGATAAGTTTTCGTAGCAAGCACTAAAATATAAGTTAGAATATCCAAAATGTTAGTAATAATGTCATGATAACGAATCTGTATTCGGTTTGTCAAGATATGCTTGTAGATGAAAGTTAGCCTATAGAAAAGTGAAGAAGTAAAGAAAGAAAAGAAGATAGAATTTCAGTTTTAAGGAGTATGCTTTGAGAAGTAATAAGTATTTAGAAAAGTGAAGAAGTAAAGTAAGAAAAGAATATCTAATGATAAGTTTTCGTAGCAAGCACTAAAATATAAGTTAGAATATCCAAAAAGTTAGTAATAATGTCATAATTACGAATCTGTATTCGGTTTGTCAAGATATGCTTGTAGATGAAAGTTAGCCTATAGAAAAGTGAAGAAGTAAAGAAAGAAAAGAAGATAGAATTTCAGTTTTAAGAAGTATGCATTAAAAAGTAATAAGTATTTAGAAAAGTGAAGAAGTAAAGTAAGAAAAGAATATCTAATGATAAGTTTTCGTAGCAAGCACTAAAATATAAGTTAGAATATCCAAAATGTTAGTAATAATGTCATGATAACGAATCTGTATTCGGTTTGTCAAGATATGCTTGTAGATGAAAGTTAGCCTATAGAAAAGTGAAGAAGTAAAGAAAGAAAAGAAGATAGAATTTCAGTTTTAAGGAGTATGCTTTGAGAAGTAATAAGTATTTAGAAAAGTGAAGAAGTAAAGTAAGAAAAGAATATCTAATGATAAGTTTTCGTAGCAAGCACTAAAATATAAGTTAGAATATCCAAAAAGTTAGTAATAATGTCATAATTACGAATCTGTATTCGGTTTGTCAAGATATGCTTGTAGATGAAAGTTAGCCTATAGAAAAGTGAAGAAGTAAAGAAAGAAAAGAAGATAGAATTTCAGTTTTAAGAAGTATGCATTAAAAAGTAATAAGTATTTAGAAAAGTGAAGAAGTAAAGTAAGAAAAGAAGATAGAATTTCAGTTTTAAGGAGTATGCTTTGAGAAGTAATAAGTATTTAGAAAAGTGAAGAAGTAAAGTAAGAAAAGAAGATAGAATTTCAGTTTTAAGGAGTATGCTTTGAGAAGTAATAAGTATTTAGAAAAGTGAAGAAGTAAAGTAAGAAAAGAATATCTAATGATAAGTTTTCGTAGCAAGCACTAAAATATAAGTTAGAATATCCAAAAAGTTAGTAATAATGTCATAATTACGAATCTGTATTCGGTTTGTCAAGATATGCTTGTAGATGAAAGTTAGCCTATAGAAAAGTGAAGAAGTAAAGAAAGAAAAGAAGATAGAATTTCAGTTTTAAGAAGTATGCATTAAAAAGTAATAAGTATTTAGAAAAGTGAAGAAGTAAAGTAAGAAAAGAATATCTAATGATAAGTTTTCGTAGCAAGCACTAAAATATAAGTTAGAATATCCAAAATGTTAGTAATAATGTCATGATAACGAATCTGTATTCGGTTTGTCAAGATATGCTTGTAGATGAAAGTTAGCCTATAGAAAAGTGAAGAAGTAAAGAAAGAAAAGAAGATAGAATTTCAGTTTTAAGGAGTATGCTTTGAGAAGTAATAAGTATTTAGAAAAGTGAAGAAGTAAAGTAAGAAAAGAATATCTAATGATAAGTTTTCGTAGCAAGCACTAAAATATAAGTTAGAATATCCAAAAAGTTAGTAATAATGTCATAATTACGAATCTGTATTCGGTTTGTCAAGATATGCTTGTAGATGAAAGTTAGCCTATAGAAAAGTGAAGAAGTAAAGAAAGAAAAGAAGATAGAATTTCAGTTTTAAGAAGTATGCATTAAAAAGTAATAAGTATTTAGAAAAGTGAAGAAGTAAAGTAAGAAAAGAATATCTAATGATAAGTTTTCGTAGCAAGCACTAAAATATAAGTTAGAATATCCAAAATGTTAGTAATAATGTCATGATAACGAATCTGTATTCGGTTTGTCAAGATATGCTTGTAGATGAAAGTTAGCCTATAGAAAAGTGAAGAAGTAAAGAAAGAAAAGAAGATAGAATTTCAGTTTTAAGGAGTATGCTTTGAGAAGTAATAAGTATTTAGAAAAGTGAAGAAGTAAAGTAAGAAAAGAATATCTAATGATAAGTTTTCGTAGCAAGCACTAAAATATAAGTTAGAATATCCAAAAAGTTAGTAATAATGTCATAATTACGAATCTGTATTCGGTTTGTCAAGATATGCTTGTAGATGAAAGTTAGCCTATAGAAAAGTGAAGAAGTAAAGAAAGAAAAGAAGATAGAATTTCAGTTTTAAGAAGTATGCATTAAAAAGTAATAAGTATTTAGAAAAGTGAAGAAGTAAAGTAAGAAAAGAATATCTAATGATAAGTTTTCGTAGCAAGCACTAAAATATAAGTTAGAATATCCAAAATGTTAGTAATAATGTCATGATAACGAATCTGTATTCGGTTTGTCAAGATATGCTTGTAGATGAAAGTTAGCCTATAGATTAGTGAAGAAGTAAAGTAAGAAAAGAATATCTAATGATAAGTTTTCGTAGCAAGCACTAAAATATAAGTTAGAATATCCAAAATGTTAATAATAATGTCACAATTACGAATCTGTATTCGTTTTGTCAAGATATGCTTGTAGATGAAAGTTAGCCTATAGATTAGTGAAGAAGTAAAGTAAGAAAAGATGATAGAATTTCAGTTTTAAGGAGTATGCTTAGAGAAGTAATAAGTATTTAGAAAAGTGAAGAAGTAAAGTAAGAAAAGAATATCTAATGATAAGTTTTCGTAGCAAGCACTAAAATATAAGTTAGAATATCCAAAATGTTAGTTATAATATAATAATTACGAATCTGTATTCGTTTTGTCAAGATATGCTTGTAGATGAAAGTTAGCCTATAGATTAGTGAAGAAGTAAAGTAAGAAAAGAATATCTAATGATAAGTTTTCGTAGCAAGCACTAAAATATAAGTTAGAATATCCAAAAAGTTAGTAATAATGTCATAATTACGAATCTGTATTCGGTTTGTCAAGATATGCTTGTAGATGAAAGTTAGCCTATAGAAAAGTGAAGAAGTAAAGAAAGAAAAGAAGATAGAATTTCAGTTTTAAGAAGTATGCATTAAAAAGTAATAAGTATTTAGAAAAGTGAAGAAGTAAAGTAAGAAAAGAATATCTAATGATAAGTTTTCGTAGCAAGCACTAAAATATAAGTTAGAATATCCAAAATGTTAGTTATAATATAATAATTACGAATTTGTATTCGTTTTGTCAAGATATGCTTGTAGATGAAAGTTAGCCTATAGATTAGTGAAGAAGTAAAGTAAGAAAAGAATATCTAATGATAAGTTTTCGTAGCAAGCACTAAAATATAAGTTAGAATATCCAAAATGTTAATAATAATGTCACAATTACGAATCTGTATTCGTTTTGTCAAGATATGCTTGTAGATGAAAGTTAGCCTATAGATTAGTGAAGAAGTAAAGTAAGAAAAGATGATAGAATTTCAGTTTTAAGGAGTATGCTTAGAGAAGTAATAAGTATTTAGAAAAGTGAAGAAGTAAAGTAAGAAAAGAATATCTAATGATAAGTTTTCGTAGCAAGCACTAAAATATAAGTTAGAATATCCAAAATGTTAGTTATAATATAATAATTACGAATCTGTATTCGTTTTGTCAAGATATGCTTGTAGATGAAAGTTAGCCTATAGATTAGTGAAGAAGTAAAGTAAGAAAAGATGATAGAATTTCAGTTTTAAGGAGTATGCTTAGAGAAGTAATAAGTATTTAGAAAAGTGAAGAAGTAAAGTAAGAAAAGAATATCTAATGATAAGTTTTCGTAGCAAGCACTAAAATATAAGTTAGAATATCCAAAATGTTAGTTATAATATAATAATTACGAATCTGTATTCGTTTTGTCAAGATATGCTTGTAGATGAAAGTTAGCCTATAGATTAGTGAAGAAGTAAAGTAAGAAAAGATGATAGAATTTCAGTTTTAAGGAGTATGCTTAGAGAAGTAATAAGTATTTAGAAAAGTGAAGAAGTAAAGTAAGAAAAGAATATCTAATGATAAGTTTTCGTAGCAAGCACTAAAATATAAGTTAGAATATCCAAAATGTTAGTTATAATATAATAATTACGAATTTGTATTCGTTTTGTCAAGATATGCTTGTAGATGAAAGTTAGCCTATAGATTAGTGAAGAAGTAAAGTAAGAAAAGAATATCTAATGATAAGTTTTCGTAGCAAGCACTAAAATATAAGTTAGAATATCCAAAATGTTAGTTATAATATAATAATTACGAATTTGTATTCGTTTTGTCAAGATATGCTTGTAGATGAAAGTTAGCCTATAGATTAGTGAAGAAGTAAAGTAAGAAAAGAATATCTAATGATAAGTTTTCGTAGCAAGCACTAAAATATAAGTTAGAATATCCAAAATGTTAATAATAATGTCACAATTACGAATCTGTATTCGTTTTGTCAAGATATGCTTGTAGATGAAAGTTAGCCTATAGATTAGTGAAGAAGTAAAGTAAGAAAAGATGATAGAATTTCAGTTTTAAGGAGTATGCTTAGAGAAGTAATAAGTATTTAGAAAAGTGAAGAAGTAAAGTAAGAAAAGAATATCTAATGATAAGTTTTCGTAGCAAGCACTAAAATATAAGTTAGAATATCCAAAATGTTAGTTATAATATAATAATTACGAATTTGTATTCGTTTTGTCAAGATATGCTTGTAGATGAAAGTTAGCCTATAGATTAGTGAAGAAGTAAAGTAAGAAAAGAATATCTAATGATAAGTTTTCGTAGCAAGCACTAAAATATAAGTTAGAATATCCAAAATGTTAGTTATAATATAATAATTACGAATTTGTATTCGTTTTGTCAAGATATGCTTGTAGATGAAAGTTAGCCTATAGATTAGTGAAGAAGTAAAGTAAGAAAAGAATATCTAATGATAAGTTTTCGTAGCAAGCACTAAAATATAAGTTAGAATATCCAAAATGTTAGTTATAATATAATAATTACGAATCTGTATTCGTTTTGTCAAGATATGCTTGTAGATGAAAGTTAGCCTATAGATTAGTGAAGAAGTAAAGTAAGAAAAGATGATAGAATTTCAGTTTTAAGGAGTATGCTTAGAGAAGTAATAAGTATTTAGAAAAGTGAAGAAGTAAAGTAAGAAAAGAATATCTAATGATAAGTTTTCGTAGCAAGCACTAAAATATAAGTTAGAATATCCAAAATGTTAGTTATAATATAATAATTACGAATCTGTATTCGTTTTGTCAAGATATGCTTGTAGATGAAAGTTAGCCTATAGATTAGTGAAGAAGTAAAGTAAGAAAAGATGATAGAATTTCAGTTTTAAGGAGTATGCTTAGAGAAGTAATAAGTATTTAGAAAAGTGAAGAAGTAAAGTAAGAAAAGAATATCTAATGATAAGTTTTCGTAGCAAGCACTAAAATATAAGTTAGAATATCCAAAATGTTAGTTATAATATAATAATTACGAATCTGTATTCGTTTTGTCAAGATATGCTTGTAGATGAAAGTTAGCCTATAGATTAGTGAAGAAGTAAAGTAAGAAAAGATGATAGAATTTCAGTTTTAAGGAGTATGCTTAGAGAAGTAATAAGTATTTAGAAAAGTGAAGAAGTAAAGTAAGAAAAGAATATCTAATGATAAGTTTTCGTAGCAAGCACTAAAATATAAGTTAGAATATCCAAAATGTTAGTTATAATATAATAATTACGAATTTGTATTCGTTTTGTCAAGATATGCTTGTAGATGAAAGTTAGCCTATAGATTAGTGAAGAAGTAAAGTAAGAAAAGAATATCTAATGATAAGTTTTCGTAGCAAGCACTAAAATATAAGTTAGAATATCCAAAATGTTAGTTATAATATAATAATTACGAATTTGTATTCGTTTTGTCAAGATATGCTTGTAGATGAAAGTTAGCCTATAGATTAGTGAAGAAGTAAAGTAAGAAAAGAATATCTAATGATAAGTTTTCGTAGCAAGCACTAAAATATAAGTTAGAATATCCAAAATGTTAATAATAATGTCACAATTACGAATCTGTATTCGTTTTGTCAAGATATGCTTGTAGATGAAAGTTAGCCTATAGATTAGTGAAGAAGTAAAGTAAGAAAAGATGATAGAATTTCAGTTTTAAGGAGTATGCTTTGAGAAGTAATAAGTATTTAGAAAAGTGAAGAAGTAAAGTAAGAAAAGAATATCTAATGATAAGTTTTCGTAGCAAGCACTAAAATATAAGTTAGAATATCCAAAAAGTTAGTAATAATGTCATAATTACGAATCTGTATTCGGTTTGTCAAGATATGCTTGTAGATGAAAGTTAGCCTATAGAAAAGTGAAGAAGTAAAGAAAGAAAAGAAGATAGAATTTCAGTTTTAAGAAGTATGCATTAAAAAGTAATAAGTATTTAGAAAAGTGAAGAAGTAAAGTAAGAAAAGAATATCTAATGATAAGTTTTCGTAGCAAGCACTAAAATATAAGTTAGAATATCCAAAATGTTAGTTATAATATAATAATTACGAATTTGTATTCGTTTTGTCAAGATATGCTTGTAGATGAAAGTTAGCCTATAGATTAGTGAAGAAGTAAAGTAAGAAAAGAATATCTAATGATAAGTTTTCGTAGCAAGCACTAAAATATAAGTTAGAATATCCAAAATGTTAGTTATAATATAATAATTACGAATTTGTATTCGTTTTGTCAAGATATGCTTGTAGATGAAAGTTAGCCTATAGATTAGTGAAGAAGTAAAGTAAGAAAAGAATATCTAATGATAAGTTTTCGTAGCAAGCACTAAAATATAAGTTAGAATATCCAAAATGTTAATAATAATGTCACAATTACGAATCTGTATTCGTTTTGTCAAGATATGCTTGTAGATGAAAGTTAGCCTATAGATTAGTGAAGAAGTAAAGTAAGAAAAGAATATCTAATGATAAGTTTTCGTAGCAAGCACTAAAATATAAGTTAGAATATCCAAAATGTTAGTTATAATATAATAATTACGAATTTGTATTCGTTTTGTCAAGATATGCTTGTAGATGAAAGTTAGCCTATAGATTAGTGAAGAAGTAAAGTAAGAAAAGAATATCTAATGATAAGTTTTCGTAGCAAGCACTAAAATATAAGTTAGAATATCCAAAATGTTAATAATAATGTCACAATTACGAATCTGTATTCGTTTTGTCAAGATATGCTTGTAGATGAAAGTTAGCCTATAGATTAGTGAAGAAGTAAAGTAAGAAAAGATGATAGAATTTCAGTTTTAAGGAGTATGCTTTGAGAAGTAATAAGTATTTAGAAAAGTGAAGAAGTAAAGTAAGAAAAGAATATCTAATGATAAGTTTTCGTAGCAAGCACTAAAATATAAGTTAGAATATCCAAAAAGTTAGTAATAATGTCATAATTACGAATCTGTATTCGGTTTGTCAAGATATGCTTGTAGATGAAAGTTAGCCTATAGAAAAGTGAAGAAGTAAAGAAAGAAAAGAAGATAGAATTTCAGTTTTAAGAAGTATGCATTAAAAAGTAATAAGTATTTAGAAAAGTGAAGAAGTAAAGTAAGAAAAGAATATCTAATGATAAGTTTTCGTAGCAAGCACTAAAATATAAGTTAGAATATCCAAAATGTTAGTTATAATATAATAATTACGAATTTGTATTCGTTTTGTCAAGATATGCTTGTAGATGAAAGTTAGCCTATAGATTAGTGAAGAAGTAAAGTAAGAAAAGAATATCTAATGATAAGTTTTCGTAGCAAGCACTAAAATATAAGTTAGAATATCCAAAATGTTAATAATAATGTCACAATTACGAATCTGTATTCGTTTTGTCAAGATATGCTTGTAGATGAAAGTTAGCCTATAGATTAGTGAAGAAGTAAAGTAAGAAAAGATGATAGAATTTCAGTTTTAAGGAGTATGCTTAGAGAAGTAATAAGTATTTAGAAAAGTGAAGAAGTAAAGTAAGAAAAGAATATCTAATGATAAGTTTTCGTAGCAAGCACTAAAATATAAGTTAGAATATCCAAAATGTTAGTTATAATATAATAATTACGAATTTGTATTCGTTTTGTCAAGATATGCTTGTAGATGAAAGTTAGCCTATAGATTAGTGAAGAAGTAAAGTAAGAAAAGAATATCTAATGATAAGTTTTCGTAGCAAGCACTAAAATATAAGTTAGAATATCCAAAATGTTAATAATAATGTCACAATTACGAATCTGTATTCGTTTTGTCAAGATATGCTTGTAGATGAAAGTTAGCCTATAGATTAGTGAAGAAGTAAAGTAAGAAAAGATGATAGAATTTCAGTTTTAAGGAGTATGCTTAGAGAAGTAATAAGTATTTAGAAAAGTGAAGAAGTAAAGTAAGAAAAGAATATCTAATGATAAGTTTTCGTAGCAAGCACTAAAATATAAGTTAGAATATCCAAAATGTTAGTTATAATATAATAATTACGAATCTGTATTCGTTTTGTCAAGATATGCTTGTAGATGAAAGTTAGCCTATAGATTAGTGAAGAAGTAAAGTAAGAAAAGATGATAGAATTTCAGTTTTAAGGAGTATGCTTAGAGAAGTAATAAGTATTTAGAAAAGTGAAGAAGTAAAGTAAGAAAAGAATATCTAATGATAAGTTTTCGTAGCAAGCACTAAAATATAAGTTAGAATATCCAAAATGTTAGTTATAATATAATAATTACGAATCTGTATTCGTTTTGTCAAGATATGCTTGTAGATGAAAGTTAGCCTATAGATTAGTGAAGAAGTAAAGTAAGAAAAGATGATAGAATTTCAGTTTTAAGGAGTATGCTTAGAGAAGTAATAAGTATTTAGAAAAGTGAAGAAGTAAAGTAAGAAAAGAATATCTAATGATAAGTTTTCGTAGCAAGCACTAAAATATAAGTTAGAATATCCAAAATGTTAGTTATAATATAATAATTACGAATTTGTATTCGTTTTGTCAAGATATGCTTGTAGATGAAAGTTAGCCTATAGATTAGTGAAGAAGTAAAGTAAGAAAAGAATATCTAATGATAAGTTTTCGTAGCAAGCACTAAAATATAAGTTAGAATATCCAAAATGTTAGTTATAATATAATAATTACGAATTTGTATTCGTTTTGTCAAGATATGCTTGTAGATGAAAGTTAGCCTATAGATTAGTGAAGAAGTAAAGTAAGAAAAGAATATCTAATGATAAGTTTTCGTAGCAAGCACTAAAATATAAGTTAGAATATCCAAAATGTTAATAATAATGTCACAATTACGAATCTGTATTCGTTTTGTCAAGATATGCTTGTAGATGAAAGTTAGCCTATAGATTAGTGAAGAAGTAAAGTAAGAAAAGATGATAGAATTTCAGTTTTAAGGAGTATGCTTAGAGAAGTAATAAGTATTTAGAAAAGTGAAGAAGTAAAGTAAGAAAAGAATATCTAATGATAAGTTTTCGTAGCAAGCACTAAAATATAAGTTAGAATATCCAAAATGTTAGTTATAATATAATAATTACGAATCTGTATTCGTTTTGTCAAGATATGCTTGTAGATGAAAGTTAGCCTATAGATTAGTGAAGAAGTAAAGTAAGAAAAGATGATAGAATTTCAGTTTTAAGGAGTATGCTTAGAGAAGTAATAAGTATTTAGAAAAGTGAAGAAGTAAAGTAAGAAAAGAATATCTAATGATAAGTTTTCGTAGCAAGCACTAAAATATAAGTTAGAATATCCAAAATGTTAGTTATAATATAATAATTACGAATTTGTATTCGTTTTGTCAAGATATGCTTGTAGATGAAAGTTAGCCTATAGATTAGTGAAGAAGTAAAGTAAGAAAAGAATATCTAATGATAAGTTTTCGTAGCAAGCACTAAAATATAAGTTAGAATATCCAAAATGTTAATAATAATGTCACAATTACGAATCTGTATTCGTTTTGTCAAGATATGCTTGTAGATGAAAGTTAGCCTATAGATTAGTGAAGAAGTAAAGTAAGAAAAGATGATAGAATTTCAGTTTTAAGGAGTATGCTTAGAGAAGTAATAAGTATTTAGAAAAGTGAAGAAGTAAAGTAAGAAAAGAATATCTAATGATAAGTTTTCGTAGCAAGCACTAAAATATAAGTTAGAATATCCAAAATGTTAGTTATAATATAATAATTACGAATCTGTATTCGTTTTGTCAAGATATGCTTGTAGATGAAAGTTAGCCTATAGATTAGTGAAGAAGTAAAGTAAGAAAAGATGATAGAATTTCAGTTTTAAGGAGTATGCTTAGAGAAGTAATAAGTATTTAGAAAAGTGAAGAAGTAAAGTAAGAAAAGAATATCTAATGATAAGTTTTCGTAGCAAGCACTAAAATATAAGTTAGAATATCCAAAATGTTAGTTATAATATAATAATTACGAATCTGTATTCGTTTTGTCAAGATATGCTTGTAGATGAAAGTTAGCCTATAGATTAGTGAAGAAGTAAAGTAAGAAAAGATGATAGAATTTCAGTTTTAAGGAGTATGCTTAGAGAAGTAATAAGTATTTAGAAAAGTGAAGAAGTAAAGTAAGAAAAGAATATCTAATGATAAGTTTTCGTAGCAAGCACTAAAATATAAGTTAGAATATCCAAAATGTTAGTTATAATATAATAATTACGAATTTGTATTCGTTTTGTCAAGATATGCTTGTAGATGAAAGTTAGCCTATAGATTAGTGAAGAAGTAAAGTAAGAAAAGAATATCTAATGATAAGTTTTCGTAGCAAGCACTAAAATATAAGTTAGAATATCCAAAATGTTAATAATAATGTCACAATTACGAATCTGTATTCGTTTTGTCAAGATATGCTTGTAGATGAAAGTTAGCCTATAGATTAGTGAAGAAGTAAAGTAAGAAAAGATGATAGAATTTCAGTTTTAAGGAGTATGCTTAGAGAAGTAATAAGTATTTAGAAAAGTGAAGAAGTAAAGTAAGAAAAGAATATCTAATGATAAGTTTTCGTAGCAAGCACTAAAATATAAGTTAGAATATCCAAAATGTTAGTTATAATATAATAATTACGAATCTGTATTCGTTTTGTCAAGATATGCTTGTAGATGAAAGTTAGCCTATAGATTAGTGAAGAAGTAAAGTAAGAAAAGATGATAGAATTTCAGTTTTAAGGAGTATGCTTAGAGAAGTAATAAGTATTTAGAAAAGTGAAGAAGTAAAGTAAGAAAAGAATATCTAATGATAAGTTTTCGTAGCAAGCACTAAAATATAAGTTAGAATATCCAAAATGTTAGTTATAATATAATAATTACGAATTTGTATTCGTTTTGTCAAGATATGCTTGTAGATGAAAGTTAGCCTATAGATTAGTGAAGAAGTAAAGTAAGAAAAGAATATCTAATGATAAGTTTTCGTAGCAAGCACTAAAATATAAGTTAGAATATCCAAAATGTTAATAATAATGTCACAATTACGAATCTGTATTCGTTTTGTCAAGATATGCTTGTAGATGAAAGTTAGCCTATAGATTAGTGAAGAAGTAAAGTAAGAAAAGATGATAGAATTTCAGTTTTAAGGAGTATGCTTAGAGAAGTAATAAGTATTTAGAAAAGTGAAGAAGTAAAGTAAGAAAAGAATATCTAATGATAAGTTTTCGTAGCAAGCACTAAAATATAAGTTAGAATATCCAAAATGTTAGTTATAATATAATAATTACGAATCTGTATTCGTTTTGTCAAGATATGCTTGTAGATGAAAGTTAGCCTATAGATTAGTGAAGAAGTAAAGTAAGAAAAGATGATAGAATTTCAGTTTTAAGGAGTATGCTTAGAGAAGTAATAAGTATTTAGAAAAGTGAAGAAGTAAAGTAAGAAAAGAATATCTAATGATAAGTTTTCGTAGCAAGCACTAAAATATAAGTTAGAATATCCAAAATGTTAGTTATAATATAATAATTACGAATCTGTATTCGTTTTGTCAAGATATGCTTGTAGATGAAAGTTAGCCTATAGATTAGTGAAGAAGTAAAGTAAGAAAAGATGATAGAATTTCAGTTTTAAGGAGTATGCTTAGAGAAGTAATAAGTATTTAGAAAAGTGAAGAAGTAAAGTAAGAAAAGAATATCTAATGATAAGTTTTCGTAGCAAGCACTAAAATATAAGTTAGAATATCCAAAATGTTAGTTATAATATAATAATTACGAATTTGTATTCGTTTTGTCAAGATATGCTTGTAGATGAAAGTTAGCCTATAGATTAGTGAAGAAGTAAAGTAAGAAAAGAATATCTAATGATAAGTTTTCGTAGCAAGCACTAAAATATAAGTTAGAATATCCAAAATGTTAATAATAATGTCACAATTACGAATCTGTATTCGTTTTGTCAAGATATGCTTGTAGATGAAAGTTAGCCTATAGATTAGTGAAGAAGTAAAGTAAGAAAAGATGATAGAATTTCAGTTTTAAGGAGTATGCTTAGAGAAGTAATAAGTATTTAGAAAAGTGAAGAAGTAAAGTAAGAAAAGAATATCTAATGATAAGTTTTCGTAGCAAGCACTAAAATATAAGTTAGAATATCCAAAATGTTAATAATAATGTCACAATTACGAATCTGTATTCGTTTTGTCAAGATATGCTTGTAGATGAAAGTTAGCCTATAGATTAGTGAAGAAGTAAAGTAAGAAAAGAATATCTAATGATAAGTTTTCGTAGCAAGCACTAAAATATAAGTTAGAATATCCAAAATGTTAGTTATAATATAATAATTACGAATTTGTATTCGTTTTGTCAAGATATGCTTGTAGATGAAAGTTAGCCTATAGATTAGTGAAGAAGTAAAGTAAGAAAAGAATATCTAATGATAAGTTTTCGTAGCAAGCACTAAAATATAAGTTAGAATATCCAAAATGTTAGTTATAATATAATAATTACGAATTTGTATTCGTTTTGTCAAGATATGCTTGTAGATGAAAGTTAGCCTATAGATTAGTGAAGAAGTAAAGTAAGAAAAGATGATAGAATTTCAGTTTTAAGGAGTATGCTTAGAGAAGTAATAAGTATTTAGAAAAGTGAAGAAGTAAAGTAAGAAAAGAATATCTAATGATAAGTTTTCGTAGCAAGCACTAAAATATAAGTTAGAATATCCAAAATGTTAGTTATAATATAATAATTACGAATCTGTATTCGTTTTGTCAAGATATGCTTGTAGATGAAAGTTAGCCTATAGATTAGTGAAGAAGTAAAGTAAGAAAAGATGATAGAATTTCAGTTTTAAGGAGTATGCTTAGAGAAGTAATAAGTATTTAGAAAAGTGAAGAAGTAAAGTAAGAAAAGAATATCTAATGATAAGTTTTCGTAGCAAGCACTAAAATATAAGTTAGAATATCCAAAATGTTAGTTATAATATAATAATTACGAATTTGTATTCGTTTTGTCAAGATATGCTTGTAGATGAAAGTTAGCCTATAGATTAGTGAAGAAGTAAAGTAAGAAAAGAATATCTAATGATAAGTTTTCGTAGCAAGCACTAAAATATAAGTTAGAATATCCAAAATGTTAATAATAATGTCACAATTACGAATCTGTATTCGTTTTGTCAAGATATGCTTGTAGATGAAAGTTAGCCTATAGATTAGTGAAGAAGTAAAGTAAGAAAAGATGATAGAATTTCAGTTTTAAGGAGTATGCTTAGAGAAGTAATAAGTATTTAGAAAAGTGAAGAAGTAAAGTAAGAAAAGAATATCTAATGATAAGTTTTCGTAGCAAGCACTAAAATATAAGTTAGAATATCCAAAATGTTAGTTATAATATAATAATTACGAATCTGTATTCGTTTTGTCAAGATATGCTTGTAGATGAAAGTTAGCCTATAGATTAGTGAAGAAGTAAAGTAAGAAAAGATGATAGAATTTCAGTTTTAAGGAGTATGCTTAGAGAAGTAATAAGTATTTAGAAAAGTGAAGAAGTAAAGTAAGAAAAGAATATCTAATGATAAGTTTTCGTAGCAAGCACTAAAATATAAGTTAGAATATCCAAAATGTTAGTTATAATGTAATAATTACGAATTTGTATTCGTTTTGTCAAGATATGCTTGTAGATGAAAGTTAGCCTATAGATTAGTGAAGAAGTAAAGTAAGAAAAGAATATCTAATGATAAGTTTTCGTAGCAAGCACTAAAATATAAGTTAGAATATCCAAAATGTTAGTTATAATATAATAATTACGAATCTGTATTCGTTTTGTCAAGATATGCTTGTAGATGAAAGTTAGCCTATAGATTAGTGAAGAAGTAAAGTAAGAAAAGATGATAGAATTTCAGTTTTAAGGAGTATGCTTAGAGAAGTAATAAGTATTTAGAAAAGTGAAGAAGTAAAGTAAGAAAAGAATATCTAATGATAAGTTTTCGTAGCAAGCACTAAAATATAAGTTAGAATATCCAAAATGTTAGTTATAATATAATAATTACGAATCTGTATTCGTTTTGTCAAGATATGCTTGTAGATGAAAGTTAGCCTATAGATTAGTGAAGAAGTAAAGTAAGAAAAGATGATAGAATTTCAGTTTTAAGGAGTATGCTTAGAGAAGTAATAAGTATTTAGAAAAGTGAAGAAGTAAAGTAAGAAAAGAATATCTAATGATAAGTTTTCGTAGCAAGCACTAAAATATAAGTTAGAATATCCAAAATGTTAGTTATAATATAATAATTACGAATTTGTATTCGTTTTGTCAAGATATGCTTGTAGATGAAAGTTAGCCTATAGATTAGTGAAGAAGTAAAGTAAGAAAAGAATATCTAATGATAAGTTTTCGTAGCAAGCACTAAAATATAAGTTAGAATATCCAAAATGTTAATAATA
>CAMPDV010006469.1:0-28103 GCA_946699065.1 Loxodes magnus
AAGAAGAATTCCAGATTAAACTAATAACCACTTTATATTAAAAAATAAGTGATTTTAGTCATTAAAGAAACAAAAAAATGATTAAATCATAAACTATTATTTAAATACAGAGAGATGTAAGTCAATTGCCTAAAAGAAAGTTAAATTAAATGAAGATTAATTATTATGAAAAAAGAAACTAAAAATTATTAAAATGATATATCCCTTTTATAATAATGATATATATTTGAATATATCTATATTTCTAAATTTAAAATATTAAACCATATTTATTCATTTAGATTATTTCTCAATATTTCTCCTTTTTTTCTAAAATAAAATATTGTTTCTAATGTATTTTTACAATTTTGCTATGCTTTATTTATCTAAAGAAATATAACTTTTAATTCTTTGAAAGCTCATTATAATTTTAAATTATCATGCTTGATATAAATTTTGTTTTAAAGCTACTAATTAAAGTCCACACTAAAATTCCAAGACATTTTGCATTAAATTTAAATGAATTATAAAGATATTATTTATTTTTAATGCTATATAGAGTTATTTATTAATTAATGATTAAGTTCATTTCATTCAAAATATCTTAATAACTTAAACTTCTTTTACGATTAACAGAAAAGAACTGTTGAAAGGTGATAATGATTTAAAATAAAAATTAAGTCTTTTAAAATTGAAAGGAAAAGTTTAAGAAAGTTATTGTTTATTTTTTTTCTCTACTAGGATACTGGTAAATTCATTTGAGGAAGGAATTTAAAAAGAGATACTTTAATCCTTCCATCCACTCTTCGATTTGTCTTATGTTTAATTTCATTCTCAAGAACTATGACTTTCATCTTTGTTTTCTTCTTCTTCTTCTTAAAACTCTTTAATCGTAAGCAGTTTTTCCTTTTTTTAATGTTAAAAGTTTAAGATTAAAAATTTAACTTATTTGACTTACCAAAGTTCATCATCATTTGATTCTCAGTTAATGCTTATTCGCTTTAAATTTTTATTAATTTTTTGTTTTAGCTTTCATTCTTTCTACTTCCATTCCTTCTACTTTAATTTATTCTTTTATAAATAATTAATCTTTCTGCTATTAGTTGAAAAAGCTTTCTTTTATTTTAGTATTCTCGTTAATTTAATTTCTTTAGGAGTATTTTAAAATGAAACATTATGAGAATTTTGTTCTTCATTCTCATAAAACTATAGTTGAACTTTAAATTTTTCATATTCTTATAGAAAAGTTTTTATACGGTTATTTCAGTATTTTCTTCATGACTATTAAAAGCTAAGACAATTAATTGTATAGAGATCATTTAAGTTCAAATCCTTGAGAAGAGACAATTCTATTTACTTAAGCAAAGAAGGTATTTTCTAGTTTTAAAATAGTTGATAAAGTCTTCTACTGTGTTTGTTATCTAAAGCCAAGCTTAAATCATGCTCTTAGGTCTGATTCTTTTTGTATTAGGTTTTTTGAAAAGTCTAAGTATTTTAGTTTTGATTTTCTAAATTAAAGTATTTTGTTGAGGTTATTGAGAAACAATAAGTTTTCTTTCCATTTTAGAAATGGTTTCAAGCAAGTTAGCTTTGCTATTAGAAAGACATAAACTAAATATTTTCTTAAGAGTTTTATTTTAAACTGAGTTTCCTATTTCTATTGTTATTTACCTAAACCAAAAGATATGAAACTATCCATTTGCTATCACAAGCAATATGAAAAGAGCATAATCTATAAACAGTTTTCTTTCTCCAGAGTCAAAATAAATTCCAATGTATAGAATGAAAGATGAAACTAGTAAATAGTTCACTTCTAGGATATTTAGATCTTTTCTTTATATAAGGCCTAAAATTTTATTTAGCAAGAAACACAAATTATCATTATCAAAACAAGACACCAAAATTAAAAAATTATCGAATTATTCTACAAAAATACTAGGAATAGAAGAAATTGCTTGCTTCTAGTACATCTTAAAGAACTCTCAGTAGTAGAAATTCTCTTTATACCCATTTGTTAAAAACCCAAACTTGGATTTTATTTTATAGCTTTAAATAATTTTCCTATTTTTATAAAGATATAAAATCACTAGGAAAGGAACCAAAAATCCATAAAAATAAATACCCTGGTAAAGATAAAACTAAAACGAATTGCCTATGAGATCCCTATCAGCATGTGATATCAGTATAAGAATTTAATACTGAAGTATTTTCCGAAATTTAGTAGCAACTTAAGGAGTTAAAAATAGTTTAAATCAAGTCAGTATAAATCTGAAAGAATGAGATTGTCATTATACTAATAGCTACTGGTTTGTTAAAGTTTTTTTTTCTTATTAAAGATCATAAAAATAATACCAAAAGTGTATGTACTCAAATGCCGAAGGAAGTAGCAAAGTGCCGGATACTTTGCTATAGTACTATTACTCTCCTTCTTCATTTAAAATGCAATCCAATTTTATAATATTGGAAGTTACAATGTGAAATCCTTAGTTAAATTTAAATAGTTCTGTAATGATGTTTGGTCAATCGAATTTAAAACTTTTAATAAGAATGGAGTATTGTATGTGGTTCGATAGTATTTTGAAATAAGCACCAAAATAGGATCTTTATGATTTTTTAAAGTTTTCTTAACTACGAAAATATATAAATGACAAAAATGATAAAGATAAGAAAGGCAAATAAAATTGAAAATCTTTTGCTTTAGCATTTTACACACTTTATTAATTCATTTTTTGATCTTCTTTAATCACAAACATCACATAAAACTCCTTTATATCCTTTTTAGCATTTTCCTTTCCAGTTTATTTCATTTTAGTAACTTTTCTCTTTCCTTTTCATCAGAATTTTCCAAATAAGTTTTAAGGCAATTTTTACCTGCAAAAGTACCTAAGCATGCTTCTGAAGTTGGACACTTGTGAATTTGAGATGAGTTAAAAGACGTTCTTCAGTAACCTTAATTTGGAGCAATTAAATTAGCACCATAACATTTTGCTCCTAACATACATTATTAGCAAGATAATCGTTTTTATTCAATGAATATTATCCATAAAAACAGTTTTTACATAAATTTCCGTCTACGAGAATCTATCCTTGTAAGCATGGCTAAATAGGGAGTTCTATTTACATTGTATTAGTCATATTTTGGTCATAAAAATAGATTGTTTTGGTCTATTGCATTCGATTCTAACTACACATGAACTAAGTCTCCAGGTTTGGCTTTGATGATGATATCTTAAATATCAAAAGTTCCTTGATTAGCTTAGAATCTTGTTTTTCCTGCTAGTTGAGCATCATCTGAAAAAACTTGAATAATAGAAGTAGAATCACTTTTTTACAATCTATCCATATATATCAACTATTTAAATTTGGAACTAAGAAACTGGAAAACCTGGAATATTAGTAAGGCATTTTCTGCTAGTAATTTTTCGTAACAGTGAGATAGAACATCAGTAATAGAGTTATTACTATATTTATATCCAAACGAAGCTAAATTATTTCCATAATAGGCTTTATTATTTTAAAACAAAGAACAAATTTCTTTACTTCAAGCATTAGGAATCAGAGTAATCACCGATCCCTAAAATGAAATGGCTCCTCCTTCACTTATTTGAGTCATTATTTAGTTGTTTATAAAATAGTTATTTTAAACTAAATATTCACAAATCAAATCTTTATCACACTTAAGTCTTAAAGCTCCTCCTTTTGAAACCTACTATTTATTACCTTCTATTTTATTATTTTCAAATCTGTTTTCTTCAAATCTTATCTTAGCATTTTAGCAGTAACCAACTCCTCCATTTTCTTAAGCAGTACAATATTCGAAAATATTTCCTAGCAACACATTCTCTTTCTCAGGCCTTTTATTTATAATACCAAAGCATCCACCTGATTAAGCTTACATCTCTGAACATTTGCAGTTCATCATTCTCAACTAAGAATCAAGTGAATAAATTGCAGATCCATAAAAGTATTTACTTATTCCCTCTTGTAAAGTTTGAAAAACTTATAACTAATTGCTTGCTTCTTGAGAAAATGGCGGTATTCAAGTAGTTACTAAAAGAGGAATTTTCTATCATCATTTCAGAGCTTTTTAGGTAAATTATAGATCCTTAAAACTAGTTGGAAGTAATCCTATTAAAGTTTGAATTTTGGATACTTATTTTAGAAGAGAATGCTTAAATTACACTTCCTTATTCGCTTGTCATATTTTCGAACTATACTTCATTTAAAATCAATTCAGATTAAAGTAAATGTATAGAGCCTCCCTACTCTCACTTTCCATATTCAAATTTAGAATTACTATATCAACTTTACCTTGGAAATCACATAGAATAAATAATCCTTCTTCCGTACTTTAGTTTTAAAAGACTGAAAACTAAATCTTAACTTCTGAGTCTCTCACTAAAATACCTGAAGTAAGTACTTTAGCCGTGTTATTACTACAAACTACTTCATTCACTATTAGTTTACTTTTATAAAGACAAATTGTTGAAACGTGAGCTTCATTATTGAATATCTAAACTCTCTATAATTCACTCGCCTTCTATAGAAATGAAGTCTATAAGTAGATTGTACCAGTTGATGTTGCATTATTATTGAAAATCTTGCAATCTTCTATTTTAAATTAAGATTCCTAAACGTAAATAAACGACCCTTCATTTGCTAAATTTTCACTGAAATCACTCTTTTCTGCTATTAATCAGCTCGAAGTCTCCAACAAACTCACCCCTCCCTTGTTAAATGCTTCATTTTATCTGCATATCACTTAAGATATATTTAGTTGAGTAAGCTTTATATGGAAAACGGCTCCTTCTATAGATGTGTTGTTCGTAAAGGTTGAATTTATTATGTTTATTTCTGATAATTCTGCTTTTAAAGCTCCGCCATAAATAGCTTAACTATCTCTAATTCTACAGAGTAAATTTCAACGATGGCTCTAAGAAAAATGAGAGTACCTCCGTTAGCAGCTTGATTACTAGTAAAAGTACAATTTGAGATTACCATTATATCATCTTCTGAACTCATAGCTTAATCATATAATCGTATAGCTCCTCCAGCTGTAGAATTATTATTACTAATGTAGCAATTTTTGATTTAATAAACAATTGACTAATCTTGTATGTTCACTGCTCCTCCATGTTCAGCATTATTATCCAAAAATATAGATTCTTCTATTGGCCTCTATGTGAGTTTAAAGATGTTAAATGAATCGCTCCTCCCTTTCATTACACCAGAGTTTTGGATAAATGTTAAGTTGTGTAATTTTTTGCAGTACTGTATTCTAATCAGATAACCCCTCCATTCAACTATGCTCTATTAGAAATGAAATGGAGTTTGAAATTTAATATATAAGAACTTGAAAGGAGTCCAATGAACCAGCATAAACAGCTTTGTTTTGTTAGAAGATACAATTATCAATTAGATAAACTGTATCAATAATAAAGTCTAGAGCACCTCCAAAATAGCCTTTGTTTTAGATAAATGAGCAACTTTGAATAGTATAATTTGAATATCCCGCTGATTCTACAACTCCTCCCCAAGAAAAAGCAGAATTGTTAATAAAGCTAGAATCTCTAAAATATGAATCTGAATTAAATACTCAGAATACCCCTCCTCTATCCTCTGCATGGTTGGATATAAATATGGAGTTGAAATAATCAAAGTTGATTGATCATAATTAATGCAGCTTGCTTGATAGGCTTAATTATAAAGAAACTGAGATTAGGCCACGTACAGAATGCTTTTTATGCTGTAAAAAATGGTTCCTAAATTTCCAATAAAATAGGAGTTTATAATATCAATAGTAGCATTTTTTATAATTATAGCACTTGATGAAGTTAAAATATTTAACAAAGTAAAATTAGTAAATCTAGCTACTCCAGAGGTAATTGATATATAATTGAAGGACCCCAAAATAAAGTCTTGCATAGTTACTTCATAAAGGTCTAGAAAAGTCCTTTCAGCTCTAATGAATATATTAGAGGTGCATTAGTTTTAAAAGCATTCTCCGCTTATAGTTAGGTGTTTTTATCATAAGAGAGTCTCCATTTAAACTTAGAGATAGTTTAGGATTCTTTACAAGTAAAAGGGGTTTGTCTTATGAGCTAAAGCACATTGCTCTAGACTGCTCATTAATTTAGCAATAGAATGCTTAAATTGTAATTTTCATTGGTCTTTTATTCTAATTACTTGCTCTTAAAATCTCACAACCATCACATTCTTCACAAATGTCTATTGTTAGGCATTCTAAAGCATGATTATGTGGAGACATTCAAATTTAAGCTTCTGATCCTTCAGGTAAATTGTACAGAGTTTGAGATAAAGAAGTAAAAGGATTATTTATTTATCCGTTTGGATGAGTTAATCCTAGATGATTTGAAATTTCAGTGTGGTGACCTAGAAATTAATAAGTTGGCATGAAAAGCTTTGAATAAGGACTTGAAATAAACTTAACTATAAAATTAAGTTGGATAATTTCATATTATAGTTTATGGATGAAAATAAGGAATATAAGTCTAAATTAACTTTAAATAGAAAGCTTAATTAATAAAATTAATAACTACTATATTTATCTAATCTCACTAAGGTATTATTAATTTTGGTAATATCTAAGCTAGAGTAATCAATTTACTAGTTGTTTTTAACATGTTAGTTAATTATAAGTTATAAAATAAACCCCTAGTTAATAGCTTCTAATAAAGAAATGATGTATTTATTTTCATATATTTAAACTAATAAAACTTAGTTTACAATTATTTTCAACTGAAGAATATTTTTATTTTAACTGGATTTAAAGAATTTAAGTTAAAAGATTTTCTTATTAGTTCTAAGAAGACTTTTTAAGATAAAGTGTATAACTAGCACAATGATAATTTCCTATTTTAAGGACTAAGATACTTTTAAGTTGTTAATGCTAGAAACTATACCTTTTTTTGAGTATTCGGTATAAGCTTTTGCTAGCATCATTTATTTATTTTTAATACCTTTCTTTTTTTAATTAGGTGCTGGGAAAGATTTTTTAGTAGATCTAAAGAAAAATTATTTGGTAATTTCTTTAAATAAAATTAAGATAATTACCTTTTGTCAACATTGTTCGAGAAATTTAGCTAAATCTAAACTCGCAGATATAAAAACATATATATAGCCTTTAGCGAAATTATAGCTAAATAAAAATATTATAAAAGGAATAAAAAATTACAAATCAATCAGTTAAAAAATTAAATTGGTTAATATAGCTTTTAATGAGTTTTATCGAGATATTTAACTTAATATTCAAATTAATTGAAGTTTATGGTAGATCAATATCCTTTTTATAAAGATATAAGGTATAGCTTCAACTATCTTTAATAAGAAATTTAATAATTAGAATTTATCTTAAATTAGGTGGAATAAAAATATACTATAAATTTCAATTTTGTACTAACTTCTATCTCCTTGACGCTTCCTTATTTTTTGTTTTTTTCACCTGGGGATTTGTTTTCTCATAAAACTAGCATTCTACTTTTAGTTTCATCCAGTTCCAATTATTTAATCTAATAAGTATTTCTATCTACATATAGAGTAAAGTCTTTAAAAGCTTTTAGTAATTAAATAGTTTCTTCTTTATTTTGATTATAATTATTGCTAATTGAGTAAAGTTGGCTAACTAGAACAAGGCTTTATATATAATTATGTCTGTTTGAGTAGCATCTGTCTAATAATTGTGAATAAATACCCTTAATAGATAATTTGATTATATTAGCTTTATAAGCTTATCATACAAGCTTTAGGAATATAACTTGCTTATAGATATTTCTTGCAATTAATATAAGCTTTAGAACTAAATATCCCTATATATCTTTAAAGCCATAAGAATAAATTTGGAATAGTAGATATTTTAGTAGCTAGCTATAGTAATAGTTAATAGCTCTTAATCAATTTCAACTATATACTCTTTTAAAATCTAAACTAATTCCTATTATAATATTAGTATAAGCAATCCATAATTATTGCATCAACTGCTATTCCTCTTTTAATCAACCTTCAGCTTTATTTTAACTGATAAAGGAGAAGATAAATACATTTTATATTTCTTTACTCTTATAAATATCAAAAAGACTCATAAATATTTCATTGCTCTATATCATCTAACCAATTCTAGGTTCTTAGATTAAGTGATTTAAAAGTTTAAGATAATGAGACAGTATTGATAGAACTGCTATTAATAGCTTTTATCTGTTTAACAAAATCTATCTCTATATCAGCTATTTTATTCTTTACTATACATAAATTGAAAAATAGAATCAACTAACATCTAGATAAATATAGCTCTGGAATAAAGTCACTAAATATTTATATGAAAATCAAGCAGCAAAGAAAACGAAATGGGAGAATTAGCTAAACGGAAGTTAGTTAATAGATTATTAAGATAACTTTCATATTATTTTTTATATATGTCTTTATATATGTAATAATAGTACATTTTTACTTATTTCACGTTTTCTATCTAATTTTACTATTTACTTGCTATTCTCTCCATTTAAAATAAATATGATAAAGGAGAGTTTTGCAATTATTTTTATCTAACTTATCGATTTTAAATTCTTATGCGTCTATCTATAAAGCAATAATAACAAAGAAAGCAGCTAATGTTGATTTACAAGTATATTGAAAGAAACTTTAGCTAGTTAAATAAACTTTTGCTTGCTCCTGTTAAAATCTAAAATCTTTGCTCTATTAGTACTGTTAAATTAACCAACTTTAGAGTAAATAATATTTAGCAAACAACTAAGTGTAAGTAGCTCTAATTTATTAGTTATAAAATATGATAATAATTTAGTTATATATACTTGTATATAGAGTATTAAAACTTAATTTCTATTAACTTTTTTATATTAAATTTAGCTTCCTAGAAAAAATAAAAAAAGGTTGGCCTTTTTATTTAAGTGGCTCACTTTTATTTTTATTTATAGAATTAAAAATTTAAAGCTATATTTATATATATTTACATCTAGTGTACTCATATACTTGTTAACTATTCTTTCCTTATAAACTCTACTAATTTAAAACTTTAAACAACTTTAATCTTATCACTACTTTTTTCCCTATCTGTCAAATACTCTTTTATTAAAGGAACGAAACTTATACCATGAAAGTTACGATTTTCAATTTAGCATTTCAAGTTTCATTATAAAAATATATAAGTATGGAGAAAATTAGTTCAGCGTTCACTTCAAAGCAATTACTTAAAATTCTAATAACTAGATTCATTAAATGGCTTAGAAAAATTCTAAAGTTGCTAAAAGGCAAAAAATTAGTTGCATCCTTTTTGGAATCTTAAAACTAAAAAAAAGGGTAAATTTTGCAAAACTATGACGGAATTTAAAGTAAAAGGATAATAAATTCTATAAAGTAAGCATTAATATTCTCGAAGTATTTCGATAGCAGTTTAAAAAAGATTAACTTTCATGGGAGTGGAGTTTTTTCGCTATGACTGGAAATGATCTGCGGCAAATGGTCACCTCAAAATATGAGCAGAAGGAGAATCCGACTGTTAAAATAAAGCAAAGCATTGAGAGAGTGATATCTTAGCAAGATGTGATTTCTGTCCAGTACTCTGAATATCAAATTGATAATATTCAACGAAACACGGGCAAGCGGCGGGAGTAACTATGATTCTCTTAAGGTAATAAAATTTCTCACCATCTAATTCAGGATGTATATGAATGGATTAGCAAGATTTCTCTGCTCCTATCTACTCTAATTTAGACTATTAGAAATGAATATGATAAAAACAATTAAAAAATGTTGATAATGTAATTTAAATGTCCCACATACTTTTATCTTAAGAACATACTAATTTTCTATTTTTTAAATAAAAAATACATAGACTAATGATTAAATAATTAAATTGCTTAAGTAAAATTATTTAAAAAATAATCCTCTAAGCTAATGTTATAATAAATCATATCGTACTCTAGAATACTTGCTTCATCTAATTTTATTTTCATATTAAGAAATAGTTATATACATTTCTAAATTATGCTTAAATAATTCTATTTTTAGAATGGTATAACTCTATCTTAGAAATAAGATTAATAAAATTTTAGAATTATGCTTCATTTAAGTTAAAGATATCAATGAATAAAAATTCTATAAACGTAACGCAAAAAAATTATTAGTTGCTTTTGAATAAAAGACTTGATTTTTTTATAAAAGAAGATAGATTCTTAAGAAGATTATAAAGGATAACTTAAAATATAGCAATAAAAAATTCAATTTTAACTATACATTTTTTCCTAAATAAATTTTTCTTCACTTTTTAAATAAAAAAGCATAATCAATAAACTCCTTTTTTCGATTATGAATTATGCATAAATTATTATTTTTAGATATAAACTAAAATATTTAAATTATTTAGAAATAATCTAACTTTTTAACTAAAAATTTAAATCCATCAAAGCAAATATCTATTAAACAAATAAAAATAGCTTAAATCTTTATTTATTTACTCTATTATAATAATCTACACATTTTAAATTAATCCATTTCCTTAAAATTTTATTTAATTTTTTCTCTCTTTTTTATTTTAGATTTTACAATATTTAAGCTCAAAAAATTTTAACCACTAAGTTTAGCTAAAAGTAAAATTAGAAATAATCCAATTTTAAAATTAAAGGTAAAAGAATAAAATCTAATGATTTATTTAAAGAATTAGGCATTTATATAAACATAACAAAATAGAAGCATTAAATACAATACATTCTATTAATGTGATTTTATTCTCTATCATTTTATTTTTTCTATATTATTTTTTATAGCTAACTTTATCATGACTTTAAGGTAAATCTTTTAAATAGTTAAAGATTTAAAGAAGAACATATTAAAAATATTAGGATGAAACAGTTTTTTCAGAATATAATCAAGCTATGAGTATAATTAATTAATTATAATCAGAAAGTAAATGTTCGCTTTTAGTATTATTTAAATGAAATTTTGGAAATAAGAAGGTAATTAAAATTTAAAGTATAATCTTTATTAAAGTCTTATACTTTTTAGAAATGATAAATAAGAAATTTGTCTATTAAATTAATATAAATTTAAGATAAAATTTTATATTTTTATCTATTTAATCTTTTTATAAACTAAATTGCTCTTTATAGTTGTAATTCAATACATTTTGACTTAAATTTTATTTTAAAACATTTCATTCTTAATTAATATAAATTCTAAAGAAACAAAAATTTAAATTATTAAGCTTAATTATCTAAATTGCAAAATTTAAGAAAAAAATGAGGAATAAAATTTAAAAATAATTAGAGATAGATTAAGCTTTATTTTTTTCTATATGGGAAGATTTTTACTCTTTCCTTTTATTAATTATCGAGTGCTATACTTGATTAAGGCAACTAATATTTTCTTGTCTGATATTTTGAAATATATATTTCATTCTCAATTAAACCTTTTTTTATCAAATAGGAATAAATTGTAATATCTAGTCTATTTTTTAATTAACTTAATTAAAATTATAAATTTTATCAAATTTCTTCAAATTTAAATTCCTATGATACCTATTTTTCTTATATATTAGCTAATTATAATTTTAAAAAATCTAAGTTAGTTTATTCTGGATTATATTTCTAAATAAAGCTGAGAATTTAAAGTATTATTGATAATTTTTAATTTATTTAAAAGATTTATGAACAAATGTTTCTTATTTGATCTAAATACTTATTTTTCAGATTTAAGTGAAAATAACTAGACTTAATGTAATTAAAAAATATTGTATTTACTCTTAAATTTTAGAAATATAGTTTGAAAGATTAAGTCTCTTTTTCAAAAGATTGATGATATTAGCTATAAATAATAAAATTTGCTTATATCATAAAATTTTATTTTTATTAATAATTATAACTTAAATTAGGAAAATCTTGCATTAAGCTAAAATTTAATGTTTATAAGTCAGGATATTTGACTGTTTGCTTATATTTAATTTTAAATAAAATATAGATATATAAAATAATCCTAATTTTGATTAAATAGCCTCTGGTTATTATTTTAAGGTTAGAAGTAATTACTAAAGATCTTTAATATTTTTATTAATGTGCTTTATTTTCCAATTATCTAGATTTTATATTTTATCATTTAGGGAAGATATAAATTAAAATATTGGCTTTATACTTAAAATTTAATTAGATTAGAAACTAATATTTATTTATTTAGTCAAATTTTAGAGTAGAACATTTGAAGGCATAAACAAATTAAATAAGCTTGGTTTCAGTTAATAAATAGACTTTTTAAATTAATGAAGTTTTATAAGCAAAGCACTGTATAAAGTGGGTAAAAATAACTTTATTCTAGCTATTTATTCATTATTTTTTTACATTAATAATAAGAGATAAATAGTTATTTTATCTTTTTATATGCAAGCATTATTTTTAATTTTTATTTGCTTAGAAATTTTTTAACTTTAACTGAAAAAATAATTTTGATAAGAGTTGAATCTCTTATAATATAGATGACTTTATAAAAAAAGAAGAACCTTATAAAAAAATCATTTTAAAATGTTAGAAAGATAGTATACTTAGTAAAATAAAATATTACTAAACCCTGTTTTCTAAATTTGTATTTTAATAATGATATATAAAACTTAAAATATTTCTTTTAATTTATAAAGCTTTAAAGGTATTAATATAATAATTAATTAATTATTACATTATGCTTACTTCAATTTTACACCAATTTCTTAAAATAAAAGAGATTTCTTTATTTATTTAGTAAATGATGTAATTACCTGTAAATTTAAACTCCTTAATAAAATAAAATATTTAAATAATTTATACTCTTTTAAACATTTCTTTTGCTCATTACATTCGAAGAATTCTTAAAAAAGATTAAAATATTTTAAGCAGCTTTCTAGAAGTAAATGCTTGAAATTCTAAATCCTAGATTATTCTAATATATATAAAGAGTTTCTCAGATGTTTAAACTAAAGAACTTTAATGTAATATAATAAACATAAGATAAAAATTAACTTTAAAACACTTATAAAAGTATAAAAAGTAGCTAGCTTAAATTAAAAATAAGTTAAATAAAGTAGAAAAAGTTTTAAAATAATCTTAAACTTTTATATAGGTAAATTATTAAATAAATATAATTTTCTTAGTTTTAAAGAAAATTTAAGATAAAACGAAAAGAATATTAAATAGTTGCCTGTTTAAAATACTTTATTTTCACTTTTTAATTGAAAAAATAAAATAAATAATTTGAGTAAGAAGCATTTTAGCAAATTTTCTAAAATAGTTTATAAAAAAAGAAAAGGCTTAAGCATTATTATTGAAATGTTGAATTTAAAATTATTTAAAACTTCTTCTTGAATATAAAAATATTTAAAATAATTAGATAGTAGAAGAATTCATAAATAATCTATCTAAATATAATTTAAAATTTAAAATTTTAAGAATTGCTTAGAAGTAAAAAAAAATTTATTTTTATCGAAATAAGTTAGAAATAGAAAAAATTAATTTAATTATTAAAATATAGAAAAAGTTTCTAAAAATTAGCAATTAAAGAAAATTGGAATTAAATATTTTTTTATAAAATTTTTGAAAAAATAAAATTTAATTTTTTCAATTTAATAGTTTAATTTAAAATTTAAATTTTTTTTAACTTCATTTCATTTTTTCTGGTTTTAAATTAAAAAAATTAAAATAAATTTTTTATGAATACATTTCTATTAAGTTTTTAATAAAAATAAAAAAAGTTCTATTTAATTTAAAAAATTTATCAAAAACATAAAATATCATATTTAATATATTTTAAGATTAAACTTTAAATTCATTATATATTTTTTAATTTTCTTTTCATTTTTCGTTTGTTTTTATTAAAAAAAAATTTGATTTTTTAAACTTCTGTCCTATTTTATTAGATAATGGAGCCTTCAAATTATGATAAATAGATTTTAAGATTTTCTTTAATTTTATTTCTTATAAATTTATTGAAATTATTCAAAAAATAGAAAATAATTCTAAATAA
This sequence comes from Loxodes magnus, assembly GCA_946699065.1. Taxonomy (NCBI): domain Eukaryota; phylum Ciliophora; class Karyorelictea; order Loxodida; family Loxodidae; genus Loxodes; species Loxodes magnus. Next base: position 13,990 of record CAMPDV010006469.1, read on the forward strand.
AATTTTTTTCCATCTTAGCACAATAAGGAAGGTATTTAATATAACTTTAGTTTGTATAAATAAGAATTTCTTCTCGTAAACAAACTTTGGTATAATTGATATCGATATCCTCTAATAATTGAATAATTTTAATAATTTTTAAATACATCAGATATTCTCTAAATATTAGAGCTTTATCAATATTAAATCTGAATATTAAGAACCTTTTATAAATAAAAAGAGTATTTAAAATATTTTTGTAGGTACAAACTGAAAATTTACATTAGCAAGGTTTTTATACAGATAGTAAATTTTCTCAATCAACTAATACTAACATGAAAGTTTATTTTCAAATGAATTTTAAATTTCTATTTAATTATAGAATTTTTTCTTAATGTAATTTTCTAAACCGATGTTGTCTTCTTTTAATAAATATTTTTATTTTAATTATTGTCAATTTTTCAGCTTTTTTAAATTATTTTTAGTTAATAATAAAATTAAACAATAAAAAAACAGGATAATAAACTTTTCTTTTTTAAATAAAAAAACTTCAGAAAATATGTTATATATTAAGGCTTTTTAGATATATAATAATTATTTGGTTATAATGTGAATCATACTAAAGATTAGCTCAGAATAAATTTGAAACTGTTGGAACCGAATATTATATTAAATTGAATTATATTTTTAATTTCTACTATTTATTAAATGCATTAGATATAATCAATGTATTGAGCCTTGTAAACTTTTAAAAATTTGTTTTAAATTATTTTTTATTTTTCATTTTCCTTTTAAAAAATCTTTTTATTCTATCAACAGCATATATGTAATTTTTCTTATCTGTTTATATTTTATCATATGAGATATAAATTAGAAAATGAATGTTCATTAAAGGCACTTAAAGCTTTAAATTTATTTTATTATTTCATACTCTAATTAAATATACAAATATCCTATCTAAATTTTCTCTCTTTATATTAAATAATTTTATCTTCTGTAAGCTTTTATTTCTTTATATATGCAAACATATGTAATTATCTTTTCATACTCTGATGAGAAATATGTTAAGACATGCTACTTGAAAAATCTAGATTAATAAGAGAATTCACATGAAGATCATATAATTAGTTTAAATTAGACTATGTCTTATGATAATATGCCTTTAAAAATTTTATAAATAAATCTAATAATTTTAAAGTATCCTTCATACAATTTATATGTGTTCTAAATAGATTTAATTTAGATATTATTCAACATTATCTAGCATTTATAAATAAAAAAGGGATTTAACTATAAAATATTCTTAATAGTAACTTCTCTTTTTTTATTTTTCATTGTATTGAAACCAAAAATTTCAATTAAATAAATAATATCCTTTTTGATTCACTTTTAATTTTAGTTAAATCAAAGTGAACTAAGAATAAAATTAATTAATATTTTAATTTTTAATTATCTATACTTAGAAAGGTCTTAGAGGCAATATATATTTAATTGAAACTAAAAAAGAAATATATAGTAATTTTAGTATGAGGTTTTCTATACACCTACTATACTTTATAAAAATTTTGAAGAAGGAAATTCATAATTCAAATATTCTTTCTATGAATTTAATAAAAATAAGCAGCATTATATAAATTAAAGAAAAACGATGACCTTTTTTCTAGTTGCGTCTTTTTGGTTTTTAAGTTTGATTTAAAAGTTTTTAATATTCATTTTTAAGCAAATAATTAAACTCACGCTACATAAAATTTTAAATAATTAGGTGAATGTAAAATTATTTATTAACTTTACAGTGGACCATCATTTGGAGTATTCAAAATTTCCAAAGCTGCTTTATTATTTTAGGAATTATCTATTATATTAATCTATTTGCTCTTAATTCCAGCTTCCATACTATGAAGGATAAGCATAATCTTAATTTACTTCCTTTCGCTAACTCCAGAAATTATTCTAACTTTAATTTCATTAAAATTTGAGTTACTAGTAATCTACTTTAAACTCATTGTGAGTAACATTTTAAACTTATTAAACCATTTATATTTGATTTTTTTAATGATTGTTTCTTTAAAATGTTGTGAAAGCACTTTTTATACTAGATTAACTCTTCTAAGATATTTTATTATTGGTTTAAGATTTTAGGAGATGCTGTTAGCACTCTATTTATTCGACTTATAAAAAAACTTTTTCCTGCTACTACTCATCTTATCTATTTTGCTATTGAGTCCCTTCTTTTTATGTTAGATATATGCTTCAACTTTCAGTTTGACTATGAACTTGTGCTTGAGAAGTCTTTTAGGAAAGGATTAAAATTTTCTCGCATATGTTTTTACTTTTTTTACTGTTATTTTTCCTTCTTTATATTTTCCTTAAATAAGAGTAGTAATGATTTTTTATTGCATTATCTGTTCTACCTGGTAAATGTTTAGCTATTTTTGCCCAACAATTTCCTAGAATTTTATGCTAATATTCAAATATTTCTTCCTCTTCTTTAGTCCAGTCATTTTTAGAAACATTTGGATCTAAATGATTATACCACCTTTCTCTGCATTACTTTCCGGTTTTTTTAGCGAACTGAAACTCATCAACAAGTTTCTAAGAAATAATATTCCAAGACTTAAGTCCAAATTAGGTGACTAAATTACAGATAGCTTGATCTTCTTTTTCAGTCCAAGATCTGCGCATTTATTGATTATTTAATGAAGGAGCGTTCAGTAATTTAAACAAAATTAAATTAACTTAAATTAGTTTAAATAATTTTAATTAAATCTGCTTAAATTAACTTATAACTAAAACATTTCCTTTGATTACTTCCTAACTTTATTTTTATGAAAACTTTCTTCCATACTTTAGATATTTAGTCTTTAATTAGCCTTATAAATTAAAAATAAATAATTGGATTAGACAAATTAGTAATTGTTTATCTCTTGCTTAGTTATTATTTTTCAACTATTTTTCAGTTTCAGAGTCTCTATAATTTTTATTCAAATAAAATAAAAAAATTAAAGGCTAATGATTTAAGATTAGGACATTAATATTTATAAAAGGTAAATAAGTATCACAAAGAGACTTTCTAAACCTTAACTATTCCAATTAAATAAATAACCTCAAACCTTTAATTTATGTTTCTTTCTTATTATATTAATGTTTATACGTTCTACATTGCAATCTATAAAAAAGCTTAACTTAAATTTTTAACAAATAAGTCAACTGCTAAAAATACATTGATACCTTTAAACTTTAGAAAGCCTAAAGTAGATTAAAAAATTTAAATTACTAAGTTAATTTTATATCTCCACAGTAACTTAAACTAAGTTATTTATTTATAAATAGCGAATAAACTAAAAATTCCATATGTCTTTACAAATTCTTTCTAGCAAAATACTCAATCTTTTAGTCTTAATCTCTTCTTATTATTTTAATCTAACTATTGCTCCAAATTTATTCTATCTGTCTATTATCTAAGAAATATAAGCTTCTAAAAGAAAAGCTATTAATATCATTTTTTTAATTATTAACTATAGATCAAGCAACCCTGTTTAACTTAATTATTCTGTAATTATTGACGCATATAGGTGAATTTCTACTTGTCATAGGATACAAGGATATATGTTATAATGATGATAATGGTTGACAATTGATTTATTATATTTATATATATCTAAAGAATAAAGCGGGATTGTTAGTTTCCTTTATTTAGGGAAAAGTATTAAAAAAATTAAAAACATTATAGTTAAAGAAGCATCAAATAAAGCTAGATCTTGGATATTTTATATCTTTAAGTTTTAAATTTTTAAGCTATTGAATCAGTTAAATAAATTTTAAATCTAGCTTTAGGCAAATATGCAAAAGAGATTTTTCTTAAAATAATCATTTTAGAAATAAAAAAGGAGAAGGAAAATTTGATTATTTGATTGAAGGTTAAACTAATATTTTAAAGAAAGTTAAAGAACCTACTTATAAACTAATTTAATGTAAAATAATAGCTATGCTTTATACTTTTAAAAATAGAAAGAAAAACTAAATATGAAAATTAGAAATTGTATGCTGTTTTAATGAAATAGTAAAATATAGAATGTTTAAATTTAATTTAAAGGAATAGAGTAGATTAACATCTACAAACACAAATCTACAATATGATGCATATTATGCAAATATTCTTAATTATTATAAAGCTTTTTCCTTAAGAATAATAACAAATAGCAAATCATTAGCTGTATTTTCATTATTTTATAAGTTTATCTTACAGTTTTTCTTAACTTAGAATTACTAAAAGCTTAACAAATTACTAAGTTCTAATATATTTTAGTAAATCCACTTTAGGAAAAGCATTCAATCGTTTTGCTTTTCTTATCATTTTATAAAAATATCAAATTTCAGGGTTAATATCCCTAGGCTATGTAAATTCAGGCAGAGAAACAAAAATTTTATAAGATTATTTAGATAGAAAGCTCTTAATTAATAATTTAACCTTTCAACAAATATCATCTAAAATTTTGCTAAAATCCAAAATAATTTTTATTTTCTGGATAGCTAATTTGATTATTTCCTATAGAAGGTATCAATCTATTACAACAAGAAAATTAATTGAATGCTTAACAATATCATGATCTAATTATAAACTTATTAGGAAATAATAAAGTCTAAAATATACCTAAAATACAATTATTAACATAAGCAATTTTATTCTAAAGCTTAAATTAAAATAAACTAACAGCAACTATAAATTAATAATTATTTAGAGAAACAACCTAAACTAATGTAAAGTTTCAGATAATTAAATTTTAAAAAGCATGCTGCTAGTTCAATTATTTAAAAGAATTATTATGATATATAAAATAGGTAAATCAAAATTCAATTAGATAACCTAATCTAGACATTGTCAAAGAAAAATATTCAAAATCAGTTTTTATTTTTTTCGATATCTTGATCTACTTGGTCTAATTTTTAAAAAAGGAAGCAACTATAAAGTTATTAAGAGTATTTAATATTAAAGAGGAAAATAAAAGTAAGAAGAGGAAAGAAGTATTAATTATAAGGAAGAAATATGAATAATTTAGTTTATAGTAGAAGAATTAAAGTTTACTTTAACAAATAGTTAAATTTTACATTTTTAAAAACCTAGAAGATCCTTTAGAAAATGTGGTTTTATAAAGTAATTAAATATTTTATTTATAAATCAACAAATAAAAAATATTATGAACTTTCGAATATAATGTTTACTAAATTATCTAGGTGAATGATGATATCTCCTCTTAATCATAAAGTAAATTATTTTATCTACATACAATTAGATTTAACCTTATATAAATATAATATATTAATTTAATATATACTAGAAGCTTTTAGTAAATTTTTATATAATTAAAATAAAGAAATTGATCAGCAGGATCTTAAAATTAAAAAAAATCTATTTTTATTTAAAAAATAAAAGCTACTAAATTTCATTTTAATTTAGGAAAAAAAATGTAAAAAATAATAAGCTAATGTTTAAAATTTATCATTAAATTTACTTATATCTTTGATTGATATTTTAAATTATAATATACATAATAAACTCTATCAGTTATGTGTATAATACAACCTGTTTACATTTATTAAATTTTCTTTTCTTCTAACTTTTTCTTCCTTCAAAAATATATGAAATTTAAAAATTTGGTTTCTTTAATCATATATTTTGATTTTTCGATTTTTTAAATTTAAATTCAAACTAAAAGAGTTTTTTGACGTCTTTAATTGCAAGAATTGTTTCTTTCAATTATAGACGTTAGTAAATGTTTTTAAATAGTTTTTTAATCTTGTTTACATTTCATCATTTTTCTTTAATTAGTTCTTCTTTCTATTCATCTTTAGCTTCTTCCTTTTTTGCTTTCTCCATTTCTAGAATCTCAAGTCTCCTTGTCATTAGCTTCTTATGAAATATTTTGATCTATAAGTCTAAATACTCCAATTTAGACCTTGAAAATGAGTTTAGATATTCTTGATCGTATAGTATAAGGCGCCTTAAGTCATAATTTCCGATCTTTTCCGATAATCAATTCATTATATTAGAATAGTACACACATTTAAAGATATGCTCGAAAGTTTCATACTCTCCACACATACAAAAGGGATTATCAATGGGGTAATGACGATCTTAAAGATCCTTACGGAAATTATAAGTTTAGGTTCTAAGTTTATATATACTGATAATTTCTCGTCTATACTATTTGTTTAATTTAGTATAAGTAATTTGTGGAAATTGTTAAAGATTACCAAATTATTCAGTATATATTTTAGCTGTTTTCATTCTCATAAATTTTTTAGTAGCTACTTTGTAGAAATATTGTTGTATTTTTTCTCTTACATGTTTAGTAAAAGTTTTAAGATTGGTATTATTCTATTAATTCTGCAGATCGATATTATAAAGGTCTGATAATTGCTACACTTAATCGTAGTATTGAAATCCTTTTTTCCATATATTAATGAAAAGAGAGCCTATTGTTGATCTTGGAAAATCAGTACTTTCTTATTTAATTTTATGGTAGAATCTGAAGAATTTTATAGCCATAATGTGCTTAAAGGGTAATCAATTCAGGTCTATATAACATGATTCATTAAATGTTGAAGTTGCTACTTAAAAACTTTTCTTGAAATTAATCTCATGCTTGATTCTATTCTGTTCAAAACTCCAATTACTCCTTTTTGGATACTTCATGGTACTAAGTCTCCTCCATATTCTGCTTTAGGTAAAGTAAAAAGTCTACATAAAGTTTTAAAATGTCAAGGAGTTACATTCTTATATCTCATCAGTTAAAAAACAGCTTTTTTCATTGCAGCTATATATTTTAATGCATCTTCTTTGCAATGGGGATTCAAGTTCTTCTTCTGATGTAGAATAACTCCTAAATATGTTACTTGTTATTTTTAAGCAATTAGTTAATTTCCTAATTATAAATTTAAAATTTATTATTTCTGATTCTTCTTTAGAAATTAGATGCATTCAGATTTGGTAACATTGATCTTTAAATGTGTTCATGTAAAAACTTTATTTGCTTCATTTATTAATTTCTACATCTACTTTGCAGATTTGGAAAGAAGAATAAGATCATCTGCCCATCCTCTACAAGCGAAGCTAATACTTGAATCCTGGTATTTAAATCCCAATTACTTACTTTTACTTTCCAGATATCTAATTTCTATGTCATAATACAATAATGCTAAAACTGGTCCATGAGAACTTCCTTACATAACTCCATTGTTGAATTATAAAGTTCTGGTGCTCTTTCCATCTATGATAAATGAAGAATTTAGGTTTTTAAAAACGACTCTAATGCTATTATTATTCCAAGTGGTAGTTTAACTCTCTTAAGTTAATCAAACAAGAGTCTTCTTTCTATTGAGTCAAACATTTTTTCAACGTCTATCAGTGTTGCTATCAATTTAGTCTTACCTTTAGCACATTTCCGATAGTTATCAATTATTTGTTATATTATTAAAATTTATTAAGTTGTTTATCTGTTTTTCATAAATCCCATTTATGAAGGGTGAATCAAATTTCTCTAATAAATCAAATTGTATAGTCTTTTTGTTAAAGCTTTATCATATAGTTTTAGAATAGTATTAATAAGAGAAATAGGTCTTCAGTTTTTCCAATAATCTTTATTTCCTTTTTTAAATATTGGAATTATCACCGATATATTTAATTCCTAAGGGATTCTTCCAAGTCTTAGCGTATTATTCAGAAAAGAATGAAGAATTATTAATAAATATTATCCACCATATTTCAGAAGTTCGCCTTTTATTCCATCTGGACCAGCTGCTTTTCCATTCGGAATTTCTTTTATAATTTCTTATATTTCTTTTATGGTATAAAGATCAAATCCTTACAAATACGAGAGTGGATAATCTTTAATTTCTTAAATATTATCGTATATTTTATCTATTTTTTAATTACTAAGATTTATCTATTCTTGAGTTAGATTAGAATGCTTGTTAAAAACACAATTTTCCCATGATTCAATTAATTTATTTTTGATTTCTTAATTAAAATTCATAGTATTTCTCTTCAAAGGATTTAGAATTTTCTTAGCTTGTGAAAAAATTTCCTTAGAATCTCCATTAAGAAGTAGAAACTTCTTTTTTGCTTTGTTTTTTTTAAATTTTCATAGATTATACTTGAAGTCTTTCCAAAGTCGTTTTGCTGCCTCATGAAGATTAGTTATTTTTAGTTTATTCTTCCAAATTTTATGTGAGCTTCCTTATATTCTGAGTTAGTTCTTTTTGCCTCTATATATTTCTTTGTTAGAGCTCGAGGAAGTTTGTTATAATTTGAATCTGGAATAAAAGAACCTAATGTTTGATCAGCATTGTCTTAAATATTACTTTTGATGCATTCATATTAATCTTCAAGATTATCTTAATCTATTTAAAAGAATTCTAGATAAGTTTGTAGGAAAGATTCTTAATATTTTTGCCTATCTATTGCATCTTATAACCTATTTATTTTATATTTTCTCTGAGTTATCTTTTCCCAATATACTATAGAATTATTGATAAAGTCGACAGTGATTGGAATATAATCAGAAAATAAACTATTATTATGAGCAGTGAAATTTGCAAACTAATTAACGTTCAAATGGTTGTTTATAATGATATAATCATTACAATACGTTTTTCCTGTTCCTTTGTGAATACATGTATTAATGTTGCTATCATTCACTATCTCAAGATCGTTTTATAGTAAGAATTCTTATAGTCTAATGTTATTATCATAAGCATTTTCAGGATTATCACCGAAACCTTATAAAAGAGCATTGAAATCTCCCATTAGTATATGTGGATTATCATTATATAAATTCAGCAATGTATTTAGTTGTTCATAAGCTAAATCTTTAACATCTTGACTTTTTCCACTATCAGGCATGTAACAAGACGTGATTAAAATATTATCCAGTTTAATTGTTATGAATCTATTTATTTCTTTTTCAACTTATATATGTATTTCTGTACTATTAAATTCTTCTCCTACAATTAAGCATACACCTCCTCCTTTTCCTGATTTCTTAAAATATGTTTTAAATCCATTTATCAATATTGGAGGAAAGTCATCTTTTTATCAGGTTTCGTTTATTGATAAAATATCTATACTGCTATCTCTGATAAATTCTTCAATATTCAAGCACTTACTCGCTATTCCATTAATATTTATATGTCCCATCTTTATTTTTTTAATTTATTAGTCCTTTCTAATTTTTTCCGAACCTGCAGGTAGACCACTTTCGTAAATGCAAATGCTTTTCTATCCTTATTGGTTAATCTAAATATGTACTAATCTTTTTCCATACTCCAGAAGTTAATGAAAATATTGTATCAAAATATATATTACTTACGTCGTATATTTTTTAAGTAGCTTTCTATCTATATCAATTTTACTTTTCACACTATCACATGTACCTTATTCTAAATCTTAAGTAACTGTGACATATCTACCTTATATATTGTACATTTCGTACTATGGACGTCTTCAAGTTTCGGATTTAATAAACTTTTAAAGTTATAGACTAGTCAGATTGAAATAACATATTATTTAATCGCACTCTTTTTTATTATTATGTTTACTCATACGTTTTGCTGGCGGAATTGCTTTATCTTCTTCTTCATGTTTCCTTTTAAGAATATTAAGATTAATATTGGAAGATAAGGTTTAATTCTGATAAATAGCATCGATCAAATCTGTTTAGTTTTATTAATCTTTTTTCATCTTTTAGTAGAATAATTAAATATATCTGTTTTCAAGTTTTAATTAAGTTTTTAAAACTCTTCTATTTTTATCTCAAGTGTCTACATATTTTGGGTACTTTAAATGAATTTTAAGTTGAGTTAGTGATATTAATGCTATAGTAAAACAAAATCTTCATCTGGCAATTTTATTTGACAGTATTAGTTATTATGTTATGTTATAATAGTATTAGTTTATGCTTCCTATTAATTATTTTAAGAAGATTAAATATTTTTAAATACTAGAACGAAGAAAAATTTGATCATATTAAAAGAAATCAATAAATAGATTTAATGAGCTATCAAGTCCTTATTAAGACGAGAGTGAAAGAGAACCGTGATTGAAAATGCAGAAACTTTTAATTTTAACATAATTTGCATGGTTATTTAAAATTAATTATGCAATTATGTCTCAATATTTCAAATATTGAAACTCTAATATTATTATAATTATATAAATATTATTTATTAATTAAAGCTTTTAACATCCAAATATAATAACATACATATAAACTTAATAAATAATTCTTTTAATTAAGTTAAATCAAATAATTCAGATATCCAATAAGATTTAAAACGTTTAACTGGTTAATTTAGGAAATTAAGTGTTTACAGTAAATTCTAATGTGACTTATGGTATAAAGATTAAAAAATACCTGAAAAATAGTTTTAAAATAAAATAAAATTTGTTATTTATTATAATTAAAAATTGGCTTTTATGATATTTTTTATTTTTATATTTATACATTAATTTAACTTAAAAATATCAAATACTATCTAAATTATTAAATTTAATTTATAATTTTTTTAATGTAAAACAATTAAAATAAAACTAATAGATAGAATTATTTAACTTTACAAGATTTAAGGTTAGTATAAAATATATTTTATCTTTAAAATATAAATTTATAAATATTATTCATCAAACATCTTTAAATTTATATGATGCTTTTTAATTAAACATTTTCTTTTTAATCTTGGCTTTTAAGAATCAATTATTTTATAACCATTATAATTTTTTAATTTTTTATTATTAAATAATCAAATTATTTTATCTTAAAGGCAAATATGCTTTACATATATAAAAAATATAAGCAATTTTGGATTTAAATAATGTAAAAATATATATGAAATTAATTAAGCTTCCTTATTTATAAAAATAAAATTTATATTTGTATTAAGATAATATTGTCAAATAATAAAGCTATTCTAAGATTAAAACCTGTAATAGAAAAAGATAAATTTGTTTTATTTTTATAGATTTTATATTTATTATTCAAGTTTTTAATCTAATTTAAGAACTATTTTTAACTAGTTTTAATTTCATATTCCATAATTACATTGGATCCTTTACTTCAATATTTTAAACTTAAAGTTATATCTTTTTATTTAAAGATTATTTAGATTTTAATTTTCTTAATTCTCTTAGTTTAAAAGATTATTGAATTTTTAATTTAGTATTATACTTTATTATGCTCTAAATTTTAATTAAATATGGGGTATTCTATATTTCCGCTTTTATTTTCATTTTGATTATTTAAATTTTTGTATCTTAAATATCTTTATTATTTTTCTATTATTTTATTTTTCAAAAGATATTTTGATATCTTTTATTAAACTGTGAGGCTAAAGTTGTTTTATTTTGATAAATATATTTCTCAACTTTTAAAATGCGCTTCAACTGGTGACATTACTCCAAGGAAAAATGTTTATTGTCTATAAGCTTCATTCTTTTTTGTATTTATCTTATTAAACTGGCTATTCAGTTTTTTTACTTCAGTTGTAGCATTTCCAAATTCTAGTTTTGTTAAGGTAAAAAAATTTTCCTGATCTTTTTTTTATAAGATCATAACTTCTTTATTGTTAGATAAAGAAGGTTCGCCAAGAATTTAAATTAGCGATTTTTAATTAGTTTTAATTTTTTTTAATTATTTGATGAAAATATACTATAAGTAAGCTAGAAAAATATTTCAATATTTTTTCTTTTAATTGCTATGCATATTTTTTTATTTTATCTAAGTATAAAATAATTTTTTTATTTTATACTTTTATTAAAAATTTAAATATTTAAAAATTTGTAATTTCGCTATTTAATAAGCATTTGAATAATAATTTTATTTTCTTCATATTTTAATAAATTTTAAATATTAATATTAAAAGTTTAATATATCACTAATTAATCAGAATTGCTAAAAAGGTAAACTTTTTTAATTTTAAATTAAATTTATTTTAGCTTTTAATATATAAATTTTTTATTTTCTTAATTTAATTTAATTTGCAAAAATCTTTATATTTTTAAATTATCTAAATTAAATTTATTTTGTTGGTTTTATCTTTCTTGCAAATCTAAATCAAATTTAATAATTTCTTCTCTTCCAAATCTATTAGTAAACTTAACCTTACCAGTAAAATTTTAACTCTATCATAATCCTTCATAATTTCTCCCATTCTTATCATAAAATTTCCTCTTCCATACTTTAAATTATTCCAAAACTCTCCCGTGAGGCAGTTGGCAGAATGAGTAAAATGCTAACCGCAAGCCTTTATTTAGGAGACAAAATTCTAGAATATAATAATTTCCATTTTATGCATATACTATTTTAATAAAAAATGATTAGAGAAATAATTTAAATTTATAAGTTTAAACATTTTCTTACAATTCCAATAAAACTACAATATAGGCATTATAAAATTATGCACACTGAAATATGTACTCGCGGGAGCATAGATTCTATACTTATTTATAGTAATGTGAAGCTCTGCAAGAGATTATTCAAGAATTTAAAGAATTAAAAGCTATGATAATATTAAACTCTTATCCTATAATCAAAGCTATCTCAATCTTAATTTCAAAAAACAAAAGGACAGTAAGTTGACTTAAAAATTAAGAAATTTCATAAAAAATTACTTTAAAAACGAATTGATATTCTAGAATAAAATGATGAAATGTTAAAGGAAATACAGCTCTATTGGATCACTTTAAAAAAGATGTAGAAGAAGATAAAACAAGAGAAGATGTCAGTGACAATGAAAGAATGAGCAAACATTAGAGGGAAGTAAGAGAAACAAGAAATACTTCGAGATGTTTGATAAATAATTGTTTAAAAAAATGTATTTCTATATGAAATTATAGTAAAATTTATTTGTTTATTTAAGTAATTTTTTAATTACTTTAGATAAAACTGTAATTTAATAATGGATAATAGTTTAAATTTATAAATTTTAATTTCAGCATTATAAAAAATTAATTTAAAAAGTATCTTAAAATTTTTCTTTTAGCAATTTAGATATTTATTAAAAATAAAATTTATTTCACATAAGTAGATAAAAATTAATTAAGATATAAACTTAATGAAAATGATTAATTATTATAATTTTAAGAGTATTAAAATAATAAGATAAATATATTATTTTAATCATTTAATACTTATATTCCAAATAATATTATAATTGCTAAAATTATGTTGTTCAATCAATTCTTTTTAATGCTATATAGCTCAAATTTACTAAGTCGATCTTTAATATTGACTGCTCATTTTATTCATAAGCAAAAACATATCCAAACTTGTTGCTTATTTTAATTTCTGTTAAAATAGCAACATCTTTAAAAATTTATCTTTATTGCCATTATTACTTGTTCCCTTTGTATATTGTTCTTGAATATAAATTTTTATTTTAGTTTTTCTTGCCTCCAAATATGATAAAAGGTTCTAAACACACTATAGGAAAAGCAACAGCTTCAGGAAGATTCAAATCACACTTATTCCATCTATCATTTTTAAATTTTATACTTTCATATGTCTTTTAAAGTTTATGCTTTATAATTTGCTCCTCCAAAAGAATAAATATTTTATTCATCTTTATTTACTACTAATGTTTAAAAAGTTATTTAAAAAGGAAATTAAGAACAGTTCTATCATTTATTTTCATTTCCTATTTTTAACTTTTCTACTGATTATAATATCTGTCCATTTCTAGAAGCACCTCCAACTACATAAATGTGATCTTAAGCTGCTGCTATTCCAAATCCAGATCTTCCTTCATTTAGATTGCTTAGTTTTTTAAATTTACCTTCATAATCAATTTATCAAGCTTCTTTTATTCCTTAAACCTATTTTTAAGATATTCCTCCAATTAAATATAATTTGCTTTAATATTCTATACTATTAGCTGCTAAGGGAATTATATTTTAAGTTTTTACTTGTTGTAATTATTCTTTTTCAATATTAAATAATCATAAATTTAAGTGCCATCCTAAAAAAAGTGAATATACATAGAATTTTTTAACTTTAATTATGTTGTATTTTTATTTAATTTTTATTTAACTAAGCCATTTTATATTCAACTAAACTTGTATTTTCTTATAGTTTTCTACCTTA
>CAMPDV010006470.1:0-20900 GCA_946699065.1 Loxodes magnus
AGAATTTCAGTTTTAAGGAGTATGCTTTGAGTTGAATAAGTATTTTGAAAAGTGAATAAGTAAAGTAAGAAAAGAAGATAGAATTTCAGTTTTAAGGAGTATGCTTAAGATAAATCAATATTTGAAAAGTGAATAAGTAAAGTAAGAAATGAAGATAGAATTTCAGTTTTAAGGAGTAAACTTTGAGTTGAAGATGTAATAAGTATTTTGAAAAGTGAAGAAGTAAAGTAAGAAAAGAAGATAGAATTTCAGTTTTAAGGAGTATGCTTTGAGAAGTAATAAGTATTTTGAAAAGTGAAGAAGTAAAGTAAGAAAAGAAGATAGAATTTCAGTTTTAAGGAGTATGCTTTGAGAAGTAATAAGTATTTTGAAAAGTGAAGAAGTAAAGTAAGAAAAGAAGATAGAATTTCAGTTTTAAGGAGTAAACTTTGAGTTAAAGATGTAATAAGTATTTTGAAAAGTGAAGAAGTAAAGTAAGAAAAGAAGATAGAATTTCAGTTTTAAGGAGTAAACTTTGAGTTGAAGATGTAATAAGTATTTTGAAAAGTGAATAAGTAAAGTAAGAAAAGAAGATAGAATTTCAGTTTTAAGGAGTATGCTTTGAGAAGTAATAAGTATTTTGAAAAGTGAAGAAGTAAAATAAGAAAAGAAGATAGAATTTCAGTTTTAAGGAGTATGCTTTGAGTTGAATAAGTATTTTGAAAAGTGAATAAGTAAAGTAAGAAAAGAAGATAGAATTTCAGTTTTAAGGAGTATGCTTTGAGAAGTAATAAGTATTTTGAAAAGTGAATAAGTAAAGTAAGAAAAGAAGATAGAATTTCAGTTTTAAGGAGTATGCTTTGAGTTGTATAAGTATTTTGAAAAGTGAATAAGTAAAGTAAGAAAAGAAGATAGAATTTCAGTTTTAAGGAGTATGCTTTGAGAAGTAATAAGTATTTTGAAAAGTGAATAAGTAAAGTAAGAAAAGAAGATAGAATTTCAGTTTTAAGGAGTATGCTTTGAGAAGTAATAAGTATTTTGAAAAGTGAATAAGTAAAGTAAGAAAAGAAGATAGAATTTCAGTTTTAAGGAGTATGCTTTGAGAAGTAATAAGTATTTTGAAAAGTGAATAAGTAAAGTAAGAAAAGAAGATAGAATTTCAGTTTTAAGGAGTAAACTTTGAGTTGAAGATGTAATAAGTATTTTGAAAAGTGAATAAGTAAAGTAAGAAAAGAAGATAGAATTTCAGTTTTAAGGAGTATGCTTTGAGAAGTAATAAGTATTTTGAAAAGTGAAGAAGTAAAATAAGAAAAGAAGATAGAATTTCAGTTTTAAGGAGTATGCTTTGAGAAGTAATAAGTATTTTGAAAAGTGAAGAAGTAAAGTAAGAAAAGAAGATAGAATTTCAGTTTTAAGTAGTATGCTTTGAGAAGTAATAAGTATTTTGAAAAGTGAAGAAGTAAAGTAAGAAAAGAAGATAGAATTTCAGTTTTAAGGAGTAAACTTTGAGTTAAAGATGTAATAAGTATTTTGAAAAGTGAAGAAGTAAAGTAAGAAAAGAAGATAGAATTTCAGTTTTAAGGAGTAAACTTTGAGAAGTAATAAGTATTTTGAAAAGTGAATAAGTAAAGTAAGAAAAGAAGATAGAATTTCAGTTTTAAGGAGTATGCTTTGAGAAGTAATAAGTATTTTGAAAAGTGAATAAGTAAAGTAAGAAAAGAAGATAGAATTTCAGTTTTAAGGAGTATGCTTTGAGAAGTAATAAGTATTTTGAAAAGTGAATAAGTAAAGTAAGAAAAGAAGATAGAATTTCAGTTTTAAGGAGTAAACTTTGAGTTGAAGATGTAATAAGTATTTTGAAAAGTGAATAAGTAAAGTAAGAAAAGAAGATAGAATTTCAGTTTTAAGGAGTAAACTTTGAGAAGTAATAAGTATTTTGAAAAGTGAATAAGTAAAGTAAGAAAAGAAGATAGAATTTCAGTTTTAAGGAGTATGCTTTGAGTTGAATAAGTATTTTGAAAAGTGAATAAGTAAAGTAAGAAAAGAAGATAGAATTTCAGTTTTAAGGAGTATGCTTTGAGAAGTAATAAGTATTTTGAAAAGTGAAGAAGTAAAGTAAGAAAAGAAGATAGAATTTCAGTTTTAAGGAGTATGCTTTGAGAAGTAATAAGTATTTTGAAAAGTGAATAAGTAAAGTAAGAAAAGAAGATAGAATTTCAGTTTTAAGGAGTATGCTTTGAGAAGTAATAAGTATTTTGAAAAGTGAATAAGTAAAGTAAGAAAAGAAGATAGAATTTCAGTTTTAAGGAGTATGCTTTGAGAAGTAATAAGTATTTTGAAAAGTGAAGAAGTAAAGTAAGAAAAGAAGATAGAATTTCAGTTTTAAGGAGTATGCTTTGAGAAGTAATAAGTATTTTGAAAAGTGAATAAGTAAAGTAAGAAAAGAAGATAGAATTTCAGTTTTAAGGAGTATGCTTTGAGAAGTAATAAGTATTTTGAAAAGTGAATAAGTAAAGTAAGAAAAGAAGATAGAATTTCAGTTTTAAGGAGTATGCTTTGAGAAGTAATAAGTATTTTGAAAAGTGAATAAGTAAAGTAAGAAAAGAAGATAGAATTTCAGTTTTAAGGAGTATGCTTTGAGAAGTAATAAGTATTTTGAAAAGTGAATAAGTAAAGTAAGAAAAGAAGATAGAATTTCAGTTTTAAGGAGTAAACTTTGAGTTGAAGATGTAATAAGTATTTTGAAAAGTGAATAAGTAAAGTAAGAAAAGAAGATAGAATTTCAGTTTTAAGGAGTAAACTTTGAGTTGAAGATGTAATAAGTATTTTGAAAAGTGAATAAGTAAAGTAAGAAAAGAAGATAGAATTTCAGTTTTAAGGAGTATGCTTTGAGTTGAATAAGTATTTTGAAAAGTGAAGAAGTAAAGTAAGAAAAGAAGATAGAATTTCAGTTTTAAGGAGTATGCTTTGAGAAGTAATAAGTATTTTGAAAAGTGAAGAAGTAAAGTAAGAAAAGAAGATAGAATTTCAGTTTTAAGGAGTATGCTTTGAGAAGTAATAAGTATTTTGAAAAGTGAATAAGTAAAGTAAGAAAAGAAGATAGAATTTCAGTTTTAAGGAGTATGCTTTGAGAAGTAATAAGTATTTTGAAAAGTGAATAAGTAAAGTAAGAAAAGAAGATAGAATTTCAGTTTTAAGGAGTAAACTTTGAGTTGAAGATGTAATAAGTATTTTGAAAAGTGAATAAGTAAAGTAAGAAAAGAAGATAGAATTTCAGTTTTAAGGAGTAAACTTTGAGAAGTAATAAGTATTTTGAAAAGTGAATAAGTAAAGTAAGAAAAGAAGATAGAATTTCAGTTTTAAGGAGTATGCTTTGAGTTGAATAAGTATTTTGAAAAGTGAAGAAGTAAAGTAAGAAAAGAAGATAGAATTTCAGTTTTAAGGAGTAAACTTTGAGTTGAAGATGTAATAAGTATTTTGAAAAGTGAATAAGTAAAGTAAGAAAAGAAGATAGAATTTCAGTTTTAAGGAGTATGCTTTGAGTTGAATAAGTATTTTGAAAAGTGAATAAGTAAAGTAAGAAAAGAAGATAGAATTTCAGTTTTAAGGAGTATGCTTTGAGAAGTAATAAGTATTTTGAAAAGTGAATAAGTAAAGTAAGAAAAGAAGATAGAATTTCAGTTTTAAGGAGTATGCTTTGAGAAGTAATAAGTATTTTGAAAAGTGAAGAAGTAAAGTAAGAAAAGAAGATAGAATTTCAGTTTTAAGGAGTATGCTTTGAGAAGTAATAAGTATTTTGAAAAGTGAAGAAGTAAAGTAAGAAAAGAAGATAGAATTTCAGTTTTAAGGAGTAAACTTTGAGTTGAAGATGTAATAAGTATTTTGAAAAGTGAATAAGTAAAGTAAGAAAAGAAGATAGAATTTCAGTTTTAAGGAGTATGCTTTGAGAAGTAATAAGTATTTTGAAAAGTGAAGAAGTAAAATAAGAAAAGAAGATAGAATTTCAGTTTTAAGGAGTAAACTTTGAGTTGAAGATGTAATAAGTATTTTGAAAAGTGAAGAAGTAAAGTAAGAAAAGAAGATAGAATTTCAGTTTTAAGGAGTATGCTTTGAGAAGTAATAAGTATTTTGAAAAGTGAAGAAGTAAAGTAAGAAAAGAAGATAGAATTTCAGTTTTAAGGAGTAAACTTTGAGTTAAAGATGTAATAAGTATTTTGAAAAGTGAAGAAGTAAAGTAAGAAAAGAAGATAGAATTTCAGTTTTAAGGAGTAAACTTTGAGTTGAAGATGTAATAAGTATTTTGAAAAGTGAATAAGTAAAGTAAGAAAAGAAGATAGAATTTCAGTTTTAAGGAGTATGCTTTGAGAAGTAATAAGTATTTTGAAAAGTGAAGAAGTAAAATAAGAAAAGAAGATAGAATTTCAGTTTTAAGGAGTATGCTTTGAGAAGTAATAAGTATTTTGAAAAGTGAATAAGTAAAGTAAGAAAAGAAGATAGAATTTCAGTTTTAAGGAGCAAACTTTGAGTTGAAGATGTAATAAGTATTTTGAAAAGTGAATAAGTAAAGTAAGAAAAGAAGATAGAATTTCAGTTTTAAGGAGTATGCTTTGAGTTGAATAAGTATTTTGAAAAGTGAATAAGTAAAGTAAGAAAAGAAGATAGAATTTCAGTTTTAAGGAGTATGCTTTGAGTTGAATAAGTATTTTGAAAAGTGAATAAGTAAAGTAAGAAAAGAAGATAGAATTTCAGTTTTAAGGAGTATGCTTTGAGAAGTAATAAGTATTTTGAAAAGTGAATAAGTAAAGTAAGAAAAGAAGATAGAATTTCAGTTTTAAGGAGTATGCTTTGAGAAGTAATAAGTATTTTGAAAAGTGAATAAGTAAAGTAAGAAAAGAAGATAGAATTTCAGTTTTAAGGAGTATGCTTTGAGTTGAATAAGTATTTTGAAAAGTGAATAAGTAAAGTAAGAAAAGAAGATAGAATTTCAGTTTTAAGGAGTATGCTTTGAGAAGTAATAAGTATTTTGAAAAGTGAATAAGTAAAGTAAGAAAAGAAGATAGAATTTCAGTTTTAAGGAGTATGCTTTGAGTTGAATAAGTATTTTGAAAAGTGAATAAGTAAAGTAAGAAAAGAAGATAGAATTTCAGTTTTAAGGAGTATGCTTTGAGAAGTAATAAGTATTTTGAAAAGTGAATAAGTAAAGTAAGAAAAGAAGATAGAATTTCAGTTTTAAGGAGTATGCTTTGAGAAGTAATAAGTATTTTGAAAAGTGAAGAAGTAAAGTAAGAAAAGAAGATAGAATTTCAGTTTTAAGGAGTATGCTTTGAGAAGTAATAAGTATTTTGAAAAGTGAATAAGTAAAGTAAGAAAAGAAGATAGAATTTCAGTTTTAAGGAGTAAACTTTGAGTTGAAGATGTAATAAGTATTTTGAAAAGTGAATAAGTAAAGTAAGAAAAGAAGATAGAATTTCAGTTTTAAGGAGTATGCTTTGAGAAGTAATAAGTATTTTGAAAAGTGAAGAAGTAAAATAAGAAAAGAAGATAGAATTTCAGTTTTAAGGAGTAAACTTTGAGTTGAAGATGTAATAAGTATTTTGAAAAGTGAAGAAGTAAAGTAAGAAAAGAAGATAGAATTTCAGTTTTAAGGAGTATGCTTTGAGTTGAATAAGTATTTTGAAAAGTGAATAAGTAAAGTAAGAAAAGAAGATAGAATTTCAGTTTTAAGGAGTATGCTTTGAGAAGTAATAAGTATTTTGAAAAGTGAATAAGTAAAGTAAGAAAAGAAGATAGAATTTCAGTTTTAAGGAGTATGCTTTGAGAAGTAATAAGTATTTTGAAAAGTGAATAAGTAAAGTAAGAAAAGAAGATAGAATTTCAGTTTTAAGGAGTATGCTTTGAGAAGTAATAAGTATTTTGAAAAGTGAATAAGTAAAGTAAGAAAAGAAGATAGAATTTCAGTTTTAAGGAGTATGCTTTGAGAAGTAATAAGTATTTTGAAAAGTGAAGAAGTAAAGTAAGAAAAGAAGATAGAATTTCAGTTTTAAGGAGTATGCTTTGAGAAGTAATAAGTATTTTGAAAAGTGAATAAGTAAAGTAAGAAAAGAAGATAGAATTTCAGTTTTAAGGAGTAAACTTTGAGTTGAAGATGTAATAAGTATTTTGAAAAGTGAATAAGTAAAGTAAGAAAAGAAGATAGAATTTCAGTTTTAAGGAGTATGCTTTGAGAAGTAATAAGTATTTTGAAAAGTGAAGAAGTAAAATAAGAAAAGAAGATAGAATTTCAGTTTTAAGGAGTAAACTTTGAGTTGAAGATGTAATAAGTATTTTGAAAAGTGAAGAAGTAAAGTAAGAAAAGAAGATAGAATTTCAGTTTTAAGGAGTATGCTTTGAGAAGTAATAAGTATTTTGAAAAGTGAAGAAGTAAAGTAAGAAAAGAAGATAGAATTTCAGTTTTAAGGAGTAAACTTTGAGTTAAAGATGTAATAAGTATTTTGAAAAGTGAAGAAGTAAAGTAAGAAAAGAAGATAGAATTTCAGTTTTAAGGAGTAAACTTTGAGAAGTAATAAGTATTTTGAAAAGTGAATAAGTAAAGTAAGAAAAGAAGATAGAATTTCAGTTTTAAGGAGTATGCTTTGAGAAGTAATAAGTATTTTGAAAAGTGAAGAAGTAAAATAAGAAAAGAAGATAGAATTTCAGTTTTAAGGAGTATGCTTTGAGAAGTAATAAGTATTTTGAAAAGTGAATAAGTAAAGTAAGAAAAGAAGATAGAATTTCAGTTTTAAGGAGCAAACTTTGAGTTGAAGATGTAATAAGTATTTTGAAAAGTGAATAAGTAAAGTAAGAAAAGAAGATAGAATTTCAGTTTTAAGGAGTATGCTTTGAGTTGAATAAGTATTTTGAAAAGTGAATAAGTAAAGTAAGAAAAGAAGATAGAATTTCAGTTTTAAGGAGTATGCTTTGAGTTGAATAAGTATTTTGAAAAGTGAATAAGTAAAGTAAGAAAAGAAGATAGAATTTCAGTTTTAAGGAGTATGCTTTGAGAAGTAATAAGTATTTTGAAAAGTGAAGAAGTAAAGTAAGAAAAGAAGATAGAATTTCAGTTTTAAGGAGTATGCTTTGAGAAGTAATAAGTATTTTGAAAAGTGAATAAGTAAAGTAAGAAAAGAAGATAGAATTTCAGTTTTAAGGAGTATGCTTTGAGTTGAATAAGTATTTTGAAAAGTGAATAAGTAAAGTAAGAAAAGAAGATAGAATTTCAGTTTTAAGGAGTATGCTTTGAGAAGTAATAAGTATTTTGAAAAGTGAATAAGTAAAGTAAGAAAAGAAGATAGAATTTCAGTTTTAAGGAGTATGCTTTGAGTTGAATAAGTATTTTGAAAAGTGAATAAGTAAAGTAAGAAAAGAAGATAGAATTTCAGTTTTAAGGAGTATGCTTTGAGAAGTAATAAGTATTTTGAAAAGTGAATAAGTAAAGTAAGAAAAGAAGATAGAATTTCAGTTTTAAGGAGTATGCTTTGAGAAGTAATAAGTATTTTGAAAAGTGAATAAGTAAAGTAAGAAAAGAAGATAGAATTTCAGTTTTAAGGAGTAAACTTTGAGTTGAAGATGTAATAAGTATTTTGAAAAGTGAATAAGTAAAGTAAGAAAAGAAGATAGAATTTCAGTTTTAAGGAGTAAACTTTGAGAAGTAATAAGTATTTTGAAAAGTGAATAAGTAAAGTAAGAAAAGAAGATAGAATTTCAGTTTTAAGGAGTATGCTTTGAGTTGAATAAGTATTTTGAAAAGTGAATAAGTAAAGTAAGAAAAGAAGATAGAATTTCAGTTTTAAGGAGTATGCTTTGAGAAGTAATAAGTATTTTGAAAAGTGAAGAAGTAAAGTAAGAAAAGAAGATAGAATTTCAGTTTTAAGGAGTATGCTTTGAGAAGTAATAAGTATTTTGAAAAGTGAATAAGTAAAGTAAGAAAAGAAGATAGAATTTCAGTTTTAAGGAGTATGCTTTGAGAAGTAATAAGTATTTTGAAAAGTGAATAAGTAAAGTAAGAAAAGAAGATAGAATTTCAGTTTTAAGGAGTATGCTTTGAGAAGTAATAAGTATTTTGAAAAGTGAAGAAGTAAAGTAAGAAAAGAAGATAGAATTTCAGTTTTAAGGAGTATGCTTTGAGAAGTAATAAGTATTTTGAAAAGTGAATAAGTAAAGTAAGAAAAGAAGATAGAATTTCAGTTTTAAGGAGTATGCTTTGAGAAGTAATAAGTATTTTGAAAAGTGAATAAGTAAAGTAAGAAAAGAAGATAGAATTTCAGTTTTAAGGAGTATGCTTTGAGAAGTAATAAGTATTTTGAAAAGTGAATAAGTAAAGTAAGAAAAGAAGATAGAATTTCAGTTTTAAGGAGTAAACTTTGAGTTGAAGATGTAATAAGTATTTTGAAAAGTGAATAAGTAAAGTAAGAAAAGAAGATAGAATTTCAGTTTTAAGGAGTAAACTTTGAGAAGTAATAAGTATTTTGAAAAGTGAATAAGTAAAGTAAGAAAAGAAGATAGAATTTCAGTTTTAAGGAGTATGCTTTGAGTTGAATAAGTATTTTGAAAAGTGAATAAGTAAAGTAAGAAAAGAAGATAGAATTTCAGTTTTAAGGAGTATGCTTTGAGAAGTAATAAGTATTTTGAAAAGTGAAGAAGTAAAGTAAGAAAAGAAGATAGAATTTCAGTTTTAAGGAGTATGCTTTGAGTTGAATAAGTATTTTGAAAAGTGAATAAGTAAAGTAAGAAAAGAAGATAGAATTTCAGTTTTAAGGAGTATGCTTAAGATAAATCAATATTTGAAAAGTGAATAAGTAAAGTAAGAAAAGAAGATAGAATTTCAGTTTTAAGGAGTAAACTTTGAGTTGAAGATGTAATAAGTATTTTGAAAAGTGAAGAAGTAAAGTAAGAAAAGAAGATAGAATTTCAGTTTTAAGGAGTATGCTTTGAGAAGTAATAAGTATTTTGAAAAGTGAAGAAGTAAAGTAAGAAAAGAAGATAGAATTTCAGTTTTAAGGAGTAAACTTTGAGTTAAAGATGTAATAAGTATTTTGAAAAGTGAAGAAGTAAAGTAAGAAAAGAAGATAGAATTTCAGTTTTAAGGAGTAAACTTTGAGTTGAAGATGTAATAAGTATTTTGAAAAGTGAATAAGTAAAGTAAGAAAAGAAGATAGAATTTCAGTTTTAAGGAGTATGCTTTGAGAAGTAATAAGTATTTTGAAAAGTGAATAAGTAAAGTAAGAAAAGAAGATAGAATTTCAGTTTTAAGGAGTATGCTTTGAGAAGTAATAAGTATTTTGAAAAGTGAATAAGTAAAGTAAGAAAAGAAGATAGAATTTCAGTTTTAAGGAGTATGCTTTGAGTTGAATAAGTATTTTGAAAAGTGAATAAGTAAAGTAAGAAAAGAAGATAGAATTTCAGTTTTAAGGAGTATGCTTTGAGAAGTAATAAGTATTTTGAAAAGTGAATAAGTAAAGTAAGAAAAGAAGATAGAATTTCAGTTTTAAGGAGTATGCTTTGAGTTGAATAAGTATTTTGAAAAGTGAATAAGTAAAGTAAGAAAAGAAGATAGAATTTCAGTTTTAAGGAGTATGCTTTGAGAAGTAATAAGTATTTTGAAAAGTGAATAAGTAAAGTAAGAAAAGAAGATAGAATTTCAGTTTTAAGGAGTATGCTTTGAGAAGTAATAAGTATTTTGAAAAGTGAATAAGTAAAGTAAGAAAAGAAGATAGAATTTCAGTTTTAAGGAGTATGCTTTGAGAAGTAATAAGTATTTTGAAAAGTGAATAAGTAAAGTAAGAAAAGAAGATAGAATTTCAGTTTTAAGGAGTAAACTTTGAGTTGAAGATGTAATAAGTATTTTGAAAAGTGAAGAAGTAAAGTAAGAAAAGAAGATAGAATTTCAGTTTTAAGGAGTATGCTTTGAGAAGTAATAAGTATTTTGAAAAGTGAAGAAGTAAAATAAGAAAAGAAGATAGAATTTCAGTTTTAAGGAGTATGCTTTGAGAAGTAATAAGTATTTTGAAAAGTGAAGAAGTAAAGTAAGAAAAGAAGATAGAATTTCAGTTTTAAGTAGTATGCTTTGAGAAGTAATAAGTATTTTGAAAAGTGAAGAAGTAAAGTAAGAAAAGAAGATAGAATTTCAGTTTTAAGGAGTAAACTTTGAGTTAAAGATGTAATAAGTATTTTGAAAAGTGAAGAAGTAAAGTAAGAAAAGAAGATAGAATTTCAGTTTTAAGGAGTAAACTTTGAGAAGTAATAAGTATTTTGAAAAGTGAATAAGTAAAGTAAGAAAAGAAGATAGAATTTCAGTTTTAAGGAGTATGCTTTGAGAAGTAATAAGTATTTTGAAAAGTGAAGAAGTAAAATAAGAAAAGAAGATAGAATTTCAGTTTTAAGGAGTATGCTTTGAGAAGTAATAAGTATTTTGAAAAGTGAATAAGTAAAGTAAGAAAAGAAGATAGAATTTCAGTTTTAAGGAGCAAACTTTGAGTTGAAGATGTAATAAGTATTTTGAAAAGTGAATAAGTAAAGTAAGAAAAGAAGATAGAATTTCAGTTTTAAGGAGTATGCTTTGAGTTGAATAAGTATTTTGAAAAGTGAATAAGTAAAGTAAGAAAAGAAGATAGAATTTCAGTTTTAAGGAGTATGCTTTGAGTTGAATAAGTATTTTGAAAAGTGAATAAGTAAAGTAAGAAAAGAAGATAGAATTTCAGTTTTAAGGAGTATGCTTTGAGAAGTAATAAGTATTTTGAAAAGTGAAGAAGTAAAGTAAGAAAAGAAGATAGAATTTCAGTTTTAAGGAGTATGCTTTGAGAAGTAATAAGTATTTTGAAAAGTGAATAAGTAAAGTAAGAAAAGAAGATAGAATTTCAGTTTTAAGGAGTATGCTTTGAGTTGAATAAGTATTTTGAAAAGTGAATAAGTAAAGTAAGAAAAGAAGATAGAATTTCAGTTTTAAGGAGTATGCTTTGAGAAGTAATAAGTATTTTGAAAAGTGAATAAGTAAAGTAAGAAAAGAAGATAGAATTTCAGTTTTAAGGAGTATGCTTTGAGTTGAATAAGTATTTTGAAAAGTGAATAAGTAAAGTAAGAAAAGAAGATAGAATTTCAGTTTTAAGGAGTATGCTTTGAGAAGTAATAAGTATTTTGAAAAGTGAATAAGTAAAGTAAGAAAAGAAGATAGAATTTCAGTTTTAAGGAGTATGCTTTGAGAAGTAATAAGTATTTTGAAAAGTGAATAAGTAAAGTAAGAAAAGAAGATAGAATTTCAGTTTTAAGGAGTAAACTTTGAGTTGAAGATGTAATAAGTATTTTGAAAAGTGAATAAGTAAAGTAAGAAAAGAAGATAGAATTTCAGTTTTAAGGAGTAAACTTTGAGAAGTAATAAGTATTTTGAAAAGTGAAGAAGTAAAGTAAGAAAAGAAGATAGAATTTCAGTTTTAAGGAGTATGCTTTGAGTTGAATAAGTATTTTGAAAAGTGAATAAGTAAAGTAAGAAAAGAAGATAGAATTTCAGTTTTAAGGAGTATGCTTTGAGAAGTAATAAGTATTTTGAAAAGTGAAGAAGTAAAGTAAGAAAAGAAGATAGAATTTCAGTTTTAAGGAGTATGCTTTGAGAAGTAATAAGTATTTTGAAAAGTGAATAAGTAAAGTAAGAAAAGAAGATAGAATTTCAGTTTTAAGGAGTATGCTTTGAGAAGTAATAAGTATTTTGAAAAGTGAATAAGTAAAGTAAGAAAAGAAGATAGAATTTCAGTTTTAAGGAGTATGCTTTGAGAAGTAATAAGTATTTTGAAAAGTGAAGAAGTAAAGTAAGAAAAGAAGATAGAATTTCAGTTTTAAGGAGTATGCTTTGAGAAGTAATAAGTATTTTGAAAAGTGAATAAGTAAAGTAAGAAAAGAAGATAGAATTTCAGTTTTAAGGAGTATGCTTTGAGAAGTAATAAGTATTTTGAAAAGTGAATAAGTAAAGTAAGAAAAGAAGATAGAATTTCAGTTTTAAGGAGTATGCTTTGAGAAGTAATAAGTATTTTGAAAAGTGAATAAGTAAAGTAAGAAAAGAAGATAGAATTTCAGTTTTAAGGAGTAAACTTTGAGTTGAAGATGTAATAAGTATTTTGAAAAGTGAATAAGTAAAGTAAGAAAAGAAGATAGAATTTCAGTTTTAAGGAGTAAACTTTGAGTTGAAGATGTAATAAGTATTTTGAAAAGTGAATAAGTAAAGTAAGAAAAGAAGATAGAATTTCAGTTTTAAGGAGTATGCTTTGAGTTGAATAAGTATTTTGAAAAGTGAAGAAGTAAAGTAAGAAAAGAAGATAGAATTTCAGTTTTAAGGAGTAAACTTTGAGTTGAAGATGTAATAAGTATTTTGAAAAGTGAATAAGTAAAGTAAGAAAAGAAGATAGAATTTCAGTTTTAAGGAGTATGCTTTGAGTTGAATAAGTATTTTGAAAAGTGAATAAGTAAAGTAAGAAAAGAAGATAGAATTTCAGTTTTAAGGAGTATGCTTTGAGAAGTAATAAGTATTTTGAAAAGTGAATAAGTAAAGTAAGAAAAGAAGATAGAATTTCAGTTTTAAGGAGTATGCTTTGAGAAGTAATAAGTATTTTGAAAAGTGAATAAGTAAAGTAAGAAAAGAAGATAGAATTTCAGTTTTAAGGAGTATGCTTTGAGAAGTAATAAGTATTTTGAAAAGTGAATAAGTAAAGTAAGAAAAGAAGATAGAATTTAAGTTTTAAGGAGTATGCTTTGAGAAGTAATAAGTATTTTGAAAAGTGAAGAAGTAAAGTAAGAAAAGAAGATAGAATTTCAGTTTTAAGGAGTATGCTTTGAGTTGAATAAGTATTTTGAAAAGTGAATAAGTAAAGTAAGAAAAGAAGATAGAATTTCAGTTTTAAGGAGTATGCTTAAGATAAATCAATATTTGAAAAGTGAATAAGTAAAGTAAGAAAAGAAGATAGAATTTCAGTTTTAAGGAGTAAACTTTGAGTTGAAGATGTAATAAGTATTTTGAAAAGTGAAGAAGTAAAGTAAGAAAAGAAGATAGAATTTCAGTTTTAAGGAGTATGCTTTGAGAAGTAATAAGTATTTTGAAAAGTGAAGAAGTAAAGTAAGAAAAGAAGATAGAATTTCAGTTTTAAGGAGTAAACTTTGAGTTAAAGATGTAATAAGTATTTTGAAAAGTGAAGAAGTAAAGTAAGAAAAGAAGATAGAATTTCAGTTTTAAGGAGTAAACTTTGAGTTGAAGATGTAATAAGTATTTTGAAAAGTGAATAAGTAAAGTAAGAAAAGAAGATAGAATTTCAGTTTTAAGGAGTATGCTTTGAGAAGTAATAAGTATTTTGAAAAGTGAAGAAGTAAAATAAGAAAAGAAGATAGAATTTCAGTTTTAAGGAGTATGCTTTGAGAAGTAATAAGTATTTTGAAAAGTGAATAAGTAAAGTAAGAAAAGAAGATAGAATTTCAGTTTTAAGGAGCAAACTTTGAGTTGAAGATGTAATAAGTATTTTGAAAAGTGAATAAGTAAAGTAAGAAAAGAAGATAGAATTTCAGTTTTAAGGAGTATGCTTTGAGTTGAATAAGTATTTTGAAAAGTGAATAAGTAAAGTAAGAAAAGAAGATAGAATTTCAGTTTTAAGGAGTAAACTTTGAGTTGAAGATGTAATAAGTATTTTGAAAAGTGAATAAGTAAAGTAAGAAAAGAAGATAGAATTTCAGTTTTAAGGAGTATGCTTTGAGTTGAATAAGTATTTTGAAAAGTGAATAAGTAAAGTAAGAAAAGAAGATAGAATTTCAGTTTTAAGGAGTATGCTTTGAGAAGTAATAAGTATTTTGAAAAGTGAATAAGTAAAGTAAGAAAAGAAGATAGAATTTCAGTTTTAAGGAGTAAACTTTGAGTTGAAGATGTAATAAGTATTTTGAAAAGTGAATAAGTAAAGTAAGAAAAGAAGATAGAATTTCAGTTTTAAGGAGTATGCTTTGAGTTGAATAAGTATTTTGAAAAGTGAAGAAGTAAAGTAAGAAAAGAAGATAGAATTTCAGTTTTAAGGAGTAAACTTTGAGTTGAAGATGTAATAAGTATTTTGAAAAGTGAATAAGTAAAGTAAGAAAAGAAGATAGAATTTCAGTTTTAAGGAGTATGCTTTGAGTTGAATAAGTATTTTGAAAAGTGAATAAGTAAAGTAAGAAAAGAAGATAGAATTTCAGTTTTAAGGAGTATGCTTTGAGAAGTAATAAGTATTTTGAAAAGTGAATAAGTAAAGTAAGAAAAGAAGATAGAATTTCAGTTTTAAGGAGTATGCTTTGAGAAGTAATAAGTATTTTGAAAAGTGAATAAGTAAAGTAAGAAAAGAAGATAGAATTTCAGTTTTAAGGAGTATGCTTTGAGAAGTAATAAGTATTTTGAAAAGTGAATAAGTAAAGTAAGAAAAGAAGATAGAATTTCAGTTTTAAGGAGTATGCTTTGAGAAGTAATAAGTATTTTGAAAAGTGAAGAAGTAAAGTAAGAAAAGAAGATAGAATTTCAGTTTTAAGGAGTATGCTTTGAGTTGAATAAGTATTTTGAAAAGTGAATAAGTAAAGTAAGAAAAGAAGATAGAATTTCAGTTTTAAGGAGTATGCTTAAGATAAATCAATATTTGAAAAGTGAATAAGTAAAGTAAGAAAAGAAGATAGAATTTCAGTTTTAAGGAGTAAACTTTGAGTTGAAGATGTAATAAGTATTTTGAAAAGTGAAGAAGTAAAGTAAGAAAAGAAGATAGAATTTCAGTTTTAAGGAGTATGCTTTGAGAAGTAATAAGTATTTTGAAAAGTGAAGAAGTAAAGTAAGAAAAGAAGATAGAATTTCAGTTTTAAGGAGTAAACTTTGAGTTAAAGATGTAATAAGTATTTTGAAAAGTGAAGAAGTAAAGTAAGAAAAGAAGATAGAATTTCAGTTTTAAGGAGTAAACTTTGAGTTGAAGATGTAATAAGTATTTTGAAAAGTGAATAAGTAAAGTAAGAAAAGAAGATAGAATTTCAGTTTTAAGGAGTATGCTTTGAGAAGTAATAAGTATTTTGAAAAGTGAAGAAGTAAAATAAGAAAAGAAGATAGAATTTCAGTTTTAAGGAGTATGCTTTGAGAAGTAATAAGTATTTTGAAAAGTGAATAAGTAAAGTAAGAAAAGAAGATAGAATTTCAGTTTTAAGGAGCAAACTTTGAGTTGAAGATGTAATAAGTATTTTGAAAAGTGAATAAGTAAAGTAAGAAAAGAAGATAGAATTTCAGTTTTAAGGAGTATGCTTTGAGAAGTAATAAGTATTTTGAAAAGTGAATAAGTAAAGTAAGAAAAGAAGATAGAATTTCAGTTTTAAGGAGTAAACTTTGAGTTGAAGATGTAATAAGTATTTTGAAAAGTGAATAAGTAAAGTAAGAAAAGAAGATAGAATTTCAGTTTTAAGGAGTATGCTTTGAGTTGAATAAGTATTTTGAAAAGTGAATAAGTAAAGTAAGAAAAGAAGATAGAATTTCAGTTTTAAGGAGCAAACTTTGAGTTGAAGATGTAATAAGTATTTTGAAAAGTGAATAAGTAAAGTAAGAAAAGAAGATAGAATTTCAGTTTTAAGGAGTATGCTTTGAGTTGAATAAGTATTTTGAAAAGTGAATAAGTAAAGTAAGAAAAGAAGATAGAATTTCAGTTTTAAGGAGTATGCTTTGAGAAGTAATAAGTATTTTGAAAAGTGAATAAGTAAAGTAAGAAAAGAAGATAGAATTTCAGTTTTAAGGAGTAAACTTTGAGTTGAAGATGTAA
Source organism: Loxodes magnus (assembly GCA_946699065.1). Taxonomy (NCBI): domain Eukaryota; phylum Ciliophora; class Karyorelictea; order Loxodida; family Loxodidae; genus Loxodes; species Loxodes magnus. Next base: position 15,792 of record CAMPDV010006470.1, read on the forward strand.
TAAGTATTTTGAAAAGTGAATAAGTAAAGTAAGAAAAGAAGATAGAATTTCAGTTTTAAGGAGTAAACTTTGAGAAGTAATAAGTATTTTGAAAAGTGAATAAGTAAAGTAAGAAAAGAAGATAGAATTTCAGTTTTAAGGAGTAAACTTTGAGTTGAAGAAGTAATAAGTATTTTGAAAAGTGAATAAGTAAAGTAAGAAAAGAAGATAGAATTTCAGTTTTAAGGAGTATGCTTTGAGTTGAATAAGTATTTTGAAAAGTGAATAAGTAAAGTAAGAAAAGAAGATAGAATTTCAGTTTTAAGGAGTATGCTTTGAGTTGAATAAGTATTTTGAAAAGTGAATAAGTAAAGTAAGAAAAGAAGATAGAATTTCAGTTTTAAGGAGTATGCTTTGAGAAGTAATAAGTATTTTGAAAAGTGAAGAAGTAAAGTAAGAAAAGAAGATAGAATTTCAGTTTTAAGGAGTATGCTTTGAGAAGTAATAAGTATTTTGAAAAGTGAATAAGTAAAGTAAGAAAAGAAGATAGAATTTCAGTTTTAAGGAGTATGCTTTGAGAAGTAATAAGTATTTTGAAAAGTGAATAAGTAAAGTAAGAAAAGAAGATAGAATTTCAGTTTTAAGGAGTAAACTTTGAGTTGAAGATGTAATAAGTATTTTGAAAAGTGAATAAGTAAAGTAAGAAAAGAAGATAGAATTTCAGTTTTAAGGAGTAAACTTTGAGAAGTAATAAGTATTTTGAAAAGTGAAGAAGTAAAGTAAGAAAAGAAGATAGAATTTCAGTTTTAAGGAGTATGCTTTGAGTTGAATAAGTATTTTGAAAAGTGAATAAGTAAAGTAAGAAAAGAAGATAGAATTTCAGTTTTAAGGAGTATGCTTTGAGAAGTAATAAGTATTTTGAAAAGTGAAGAAGTAAAGTAAGAAAAGAAGATAGAATTTCAGTTTTAAGGAGTATGCTTTGAGAAGTAATAAGTATTTTGAAAAGTGAATAAGTAAAGTAAGAAAAGAAGATAGAATTTCAGTTTTAAGGAGTATGCTTTGAGAAGTAATAAGTATTTTGAAAAGTGAATAAGTAAAGTAAGAAAAGAAGATAGAATTTCAGTTTTAAGGAGTATGCTTTGAGAAGTAATAAGTATTTTGAAAAGTGAATAAGTAAAGTAAGAAAAGAAGATAGAATTTCAGTTTTAAGGAGTATGCTTTGAGAAGTAATAAGTATTTTGAAAAGTGAAGTGAATAAGTAAAGTAAGAAAAGAAGATAGAATTTCAGTTTTAAGGAGTATGCTTTGAGAAGTAATAAGTATTTTGAAAAGTGAATAAGTAAAGTAAGAAAAGAAGATAGAATTTCAGTTTTAAGGAGTATGCTTTGAGAAGTAATAAGTATTTTGAAAAGTGAATAAGTAAAGTAAGAAAAGAAGATAGAATTTCAGTTTTAAGGAGTAAACTTTGAGTTGAAGATGTAATAAGTATTTTGAAAAGTGAATAAGTAAAGTAAGAAAAGAAGATAGAATTTCAGTTTTAAGGAGTATGCTTTGAGTTGAAGATGTAATAAGTATTTTGAAAAGTGAATAAGTAAAGTAAGAAAAGAAGATAGAATTTCAGTTTTAAGGAGTATGCTTTGAGTTGAATAAGTATTTTGAAAAGTGAAGAAGTAAAGTAAGAAAAGAAGATAGAATTTCAGTTTTAAGGAGTAAACTTTGAGTTGAAGATGTAATAAGTATTTTGAAAAGTGAATAAGTAAAGTAAGAAAAGAAGATAGAATTTCAGTTTTAAGGAGTATGCTTTGAGTTGAATAAGTATTTTGAAAAGTGAATAAGTAAAGTAAGAAAAGAAGATAGAATTTCAGTTTTAAGGAGTATGCTTTGAGAAGTAATAAGTATTTTGAAAAGTGAATAAGTAAAGTAAGAAAAGAAGATAGAATTTCAGTTTTAAGGAGTATGCTTTGAGAAGTAATAAGTATTTTGAAAAGTGAATAAGTAAAGTAAGAAAAGAAGATAGAATTTCAGTTTTAAGGAGTATGCTTTGAGAAGTAATAAGTATTTTGAAAAGTGAATAAGTAAAGTAAGAAAAGAAGATAGAATTTCAGTTTTAAGGAGTATGCTTTGAGAAGTAATAAGTATTTTGAAAAGTGAAGAAGTAAAGTAAGAAAAGAAGATAGAATTTCAGTTTTAAGGAGTATGCTTTGAGTTGAATAAGTATTTTGAAAAGTGAATAAGTAAAGTAAGAAAAGAAGATAGAATTTCAGTTTTAAGGAGTATGCTTAAGATAAATCAATATTTGAAAAGTGAATAAGTAAAGTAAGAAAAGAAGATAGAATTTCAGTTTTAAGGAGTATGCTTTGAGAAGTAATAAGTATTTTGAAAAGTGAATAAGTAAAGTAAGAAAAGAAGATAGAATTTCAGTTTTAAGGAGTATGCTTTGAGAAGTAATAAGTATTTTGAAAAGTGAAGAAGTAAAGTAAGAAAAGAAGATAGAATTTCAGTTTTAAGGAGTAAACTTTGAGTTAAAGATGTAATAAGTATTTTGAAAAGTGAAGAAGTAAAGTAAGAAAAGAAGATAGAATTTCAGTTTTAAGGAGTAAACTTTGAGTTGAAGATGTAATAAGTATTTTGAAAAGTGAATAAGTAAAGTAAGAAAAGAAGATAGAATTTCAGTTTTAAGGAGTATGCTTTGAGAAGTAATAAGTATTTTGAAAAGTGAAGAAGTAAAATAAGAAAAGAAGATAGAATTTCAGTTTTAAGGAGTATGCTTTGAGAAGTAATAAGTATTTTGAAAAGTGAATAAGTAAAGTAAGAAAAGAAGATAGAATTTCAGTTTTAAGGAGCAAACTTTGAGTTGAAGATGTAATAAGTATTTTGAAAAGTGAATAAGTAAAGTAAGAAAAGAAGATAGAATTTCAGTTTTAAGGAGTATGCTTTGAGTTGAATAAGTATTTTGAAAAGTGAATAAGTAAAGTAAGAAAAGAAGATAGAATTTCAGTTTTAAGGAGTAAACTTTGAGTTGAAGATGTAATAAGTATTTTGAAAAGTGAATAAGTAAAGTAAGAAAAGAAGATAGAATTTCAGTTTTAAGGAGTATGCTTTGAGTTGAATAAGTATTTTGAAAAGTGAATAAGTAAAGTAAGAAAAGAAGATAGAATTTCAGTTTTAAGGAGTATGCTTTGAGAAGTAATAAGTATTTTGAAAAGTGAATAAGTAAAGTAAGAAAAGAAGATAGAATTTCAGTTTTAAGGAGTAAACTTTGAGTTGAAGATGTAATAAGTATTTTGAAAAGTGAATAAGTAAAGTAAGAAAAGAAGATAGAATTTCAGTTTTAAGGAGTATGCTTTGAGTTGAATAAGTATTTTGAAAAGTGAATAAGTAAAGTAAGAAAAGAAGATAGAATTTCAGTTTTAAGGAGTATGCTTTGAGTTGAATAAGTATTTTGAAAAGTGAATAAGTAAAGTAAGAAAAGAAGATAGAATTTCAGTTTTAAGGAGTATGCTTTGAGAAGTAATAAGTATTTTGAAAAGTGAATAAGTAAAGTAAGAAAAGAAGATAGAATTTCAGTTTTAAGGAGTAAACTTTGAGTTGAAGATGTAATAAGTATTTTGAAAAGTGAATAAGTAAAGTAAGAAAAGAAGATAGAATTTCAGTTTTAAGGAGTATGCTTTGAGTTGAATAAGTATTTTGAAAAGTGAATAAGTAAAGTAAGAAAAGAAGATAGAATTTCAGTTTTAAGGAGTATGCTTTGAGTTGAATAAGTATTTTGAAAAGTGAATAAGTAAAGTAAGAAAAGAAGATAGAATTTCAGTTTTAAGGAGTATGCTTTGAGAAGTAATAAGTATTTTGAAAAGTGAATAAGTAAAGTAAGAAAAGAAGATAGAATTTCAGTTTTAAGGAGTATGCTTTGAGTTGAAGAAGTAATAAGTATTTTGAAAAGTGAAGAAGTAAAGTAAGAAAAGAAGATAGAATTTCAGTTTTAAGGAGTATGCTTTGAGAAGTAATAAGTATTTTGAAAAGTGAATAAGTAAAGTAAGAAAAGAAGATAGAATTTCAGTTTTAAGGAGTAAACTTTGAGTTGAAGATGTAATAAGTATTTTGAAAAGTGAATAAGTAAAGTAAGAAAAGAAGATAGAATTTCAGTTTTAAGGAGTATGCTTTGAGTTGAATAAGTATTTTGAAAAGTGAAGAAGTAAAGTAAGAAAAGAAGATAGAATTTCAGTTTTAAGGAGTATGCTTTGAGTTGAATAAGTATTTTGAAAAGTGAATAAGTAAAGTAAGAAAAGAAGATAGAATTTCAGTTTTAAGGAGTATGCTTTGAGAAGTAATAAGTATTTTGAAAAGTGAAGAAGTAAAGTAAGAAAAGAAGATAGAATTTCAGTTTTAAGGAGTATGCTTTGAGTTGAAGATGTAATAAGTATTTTGAAAAGTGAATAAGTAAAGTAAGAAAAGAAGATAGAATTTCAGTTTTAAGGAGTATGCTTTGAGAAGTAATAAGTATTTTGAAAAGTGAATAAGTAAAGTAAGAAAAGAAGATAGAATTTCAGTTTTAAGGAGTATGCTTTGAGAAGTAATAAGTATTTTGAAAAGTGAAGAAGTAAAGTAAGAAAAGAAGATAGAATTTCAGTTTTAAGGAGTATGCTTTGAGTTGTAATAAGTATTTTGAAAAGTGAATAAGTAAAGTAAGAAAAGAAGATAGAATTTCAGTTTTAAGGAGTATGCTTTGAGTTGTAATAAGTATTTTGAAAAGTGAATAAGTAAAGTAAGAAAAGAAGATAGAATTTCAGTTTTAAGGAGTATGCTTTGAGAAGTAATAAGTATTTTGAAAAGTGAATAAGTAAAGTAAGAAAAGAAGATAGAATTTCAGTTTTAAGGAGTAAACTTTGAGTTGAAGATGTAATAAGTATTTTGAAAAGTGAATAAGTAAAGTAAGAAAAGAAGATAGAATTTCAGTTTTAAGGAGTAAACTTTGAGTTGAAGATGTAATAAGTATTTTGAAAAGTGAATAAGTAAAGTAAGAAAAGAAGATAGAATTTCAGTTTTAAGGAGTATGCTTTGAGTTGAATAAGTATTTTGAAAAGTGAAGAAGTAAAGTAAGAAAAGAAGATAGAATTTCAGTTTTAAGGAGTAT
>CAMPDV010006471.1:0-22625 GCA_946699065.1 Loxodes magnus
GAGAAAGTGATTTTAGAAAGAGAGAAAAAGTGAAATTTTAAAAGTGCAAAATAGATTGAGAAAAAGAAGAGTGGTAAAATATAAGTTGGATTTCTGAAAAAAAGAAGGAAAGTGTAAAAAGAAAGAGAAAGTGATTTTAGAAAGAGAGAAAAAGTGAAATTTTAAAAGTGCAAAATACGTTGAGAAAAAGAAGAGGCGTAAAATATAAGTAGGATTTCTGAAAAAAAGAAGGAAAGTGTAAAAAGAAAGAGAAAGTGATTTTAGAAAGAGAGAAAAAGTGAAATTTTAAAAGTGCAAAATAGATTGAGAAAAAAGAAGAGGCGTAAAATATAAGTAGGATTTCTGAAAAAAAGAAGTAAATGTAAAAAGAAAGAGAAAGTGATTTTAGAAAGAGAGAAAAAGTGAAATTTTAAAAGTGCAAAATACGTTGAGAAATAGAAGAGGCGTAAAATATAAGTAGGATTTCTGAAAAAAAGAAGGAAAGTGTAAAAAGAAAGAGAAAGTGATTTTAGAAAGAGAAAAAAAGTGAAATTTTAAAGGTGCAAAATACGTTGAGAAAAAGAAGAGTGGTAAAATATGAGTAGGATTTCTGAAAAAAAGAAGTAAATGTAAAAAGAAAGAGAAAGTGATTTTAGAAAGAGAGAAAAAGTGAAATTTTAATAGTGAAATTTTAAAAGTGCAAAATAGATTGAGAAAAAGAAGAGGCGTAAAATATAAGTAGGATTTCTGAAAAAAAGAAGGAAAGTGTAAAAAGAAAGAGAAAGTGATTTTAGAAAGAGAGAAAAAGTGAAATTTTAATAGTGAAATTTTAAAAGTGCAGAATACGTTAAGAAAAAGAAGAGGCGTAAAATATATGTTGGATTTCTGGAAAAAAGAAGGAAAGTGTAAAAAGAAAGAGAAAGTGATTTTAGAAAGAGAGAAAAAGTGAAATTTTAATAGTGAAATTTTAAAAGTGCAAAATACGTTGAGAAAAAGAAGAGGCGTAAAATATAAGTTGGATTTCTGAAAAAAAGAAGGAAAGTGTAAAAAGAAAGAGAAAGTGATTTTAGAAAGAGAGAAAAAGTGAAATTTTAATAGTGAAATTTTAAAAGTGCAAAATACGTTGAGAAAAAGAAGAGGCGTAAAATATATGTTGGATTTCTGGAAAAAAGAAGGAAAGTGTAAAAAGAAAGAGAAAGTGATTTTAGAAAGAGAGAAAAAGTGAAATTTTAATAGTGAAATTTTAAAAGTGCAAAATCTATTGAGAAAAAGAAGAGGCGTAAAATATAAGTAGGATTTCTGAAAAAAAGAAGTAAATGTAAAAAGAAAGAGAAAGTGATTTTAGAAAGAGAGAAAAAGTGAAATTTTAAAAGTGCAAAATACGTTGAGAAAAAGAAGAGTGGTAAAATATGAGTTGGATTTCTGAAAAAAAGAAGGAAAGTGTAAAAAGAAAGAGAAAGTGATTTAGAAAGAGAGAAAAAGTGAAATTTCAAAAGTGCAAAATACGTTGAGAAAAAAAAGAGGCGTAAAATATAAGTAGGATTTCTGAAAAAAAGAAGTAAATGTAAAAAGAAAGAGAAAGTGATTTTAGAAAGAGAGAAAAAGTGAAATTTTAAAAGTGCAAAATACGTTGAGAAAAAGAAGAGTGGTAAAATATGAGTTGGATTTCTGAAAAAAAGAAGGAAAGTGTAAAAAGAAAGAGAAAGTGATTTTAGAAAGAGAGAAAAAGTGAAATTTTAATAGTGAAATTTTAAAAGTGCAAAATAGATTGAGAAAAAGAAGAGGCGTAAAATATAAGTAGGATTTCTGAAAAAAAGAAGGAAAGTGTAAAAAGAAAGAGAAAGTGATTTTAGAAAGAGAGAAAAAGTGAAATTTTAAAAGTGCAAAATACGTTGAGAAAAAGAAGAGTGGTAAAATATGAGTAGGATTTCTGAAAAAAAGAAGGAAAGTGTAAAAAGAAAGAGAAAGTGATTTTAGAAAGAGAGAAAAAGTGAAATTTTAAAAGTGCAAAATACGTTGAGAAAAAGAAGAGTGGTAAAATATGAGTAGGATTTCTGAAAAAAAGAAGGAAAGTGTAAAAAGAAAGAGAAAGTGATTTTAGAAAGAGAGAAAAAGTGAAATTTTAATAGTGAAATTTTAAAAGTGCAAAATAGATTGAGAAAAAGAAGAGGCGTAAAATATAAGTAGGATTTCTGGAAAAAAGAAGGAAAGTGTAAAAAGAAAGAGAAAGTGATTTTAGAAAGAGAGAAAAAGTGAAATTTTAATAGTGAAATTTTAAAAGTGCAAAATACGTTGAGAAAAAGAAGAGGCGTAAAATATATGTTGGATTTCTGGAAAAAAAGAAGGAAAGTGTAAAAAGAAAGAGAAAGTGATTTTAGAAAGAGAGAAAAAGTGAAATTTTAAAAGTGCAAAATACGTTGAAAAAAAGAAGAGGCGTAAAATATATGTTGGATTTCTGGAAAAAAGAAGGAAAGTGTAAAAAGAAAGAGAAAGTGATTTTAGAAAGAGAGAAAAAGTGAAATTTTAAAAGTGCAAAATACGTTGAGAAAAAGAAGAGTGGTAAAATATGAGTTGGATTTCTGAAAAAAAGAAGGAAAGTGTAAAAAGAAAGAGAAAGTGATTTTAGAAAGAGAGAAAAAGTGAAATTTTAAAAGTGCAAAATAGATTGAGAAAAAGAAGAGGCGTAAAATATATGTTGGATTTCTGGAAAAAAAGAAGGAAAGTGTAAAAAGAAAGAGAAAGTGATTTTAGAAAGAGAAAAAAAGTGAAATTTTAAAGGTGCAAAATACGTTGAGAAAAAGAAGAGTGGTGAAATATAAGTAGGATTTCTGAAAAAAAGAAGGAAAGTGTAAAAAGAAAGAGAAAGTGATTTTAGAAAGAGAGAAAAAGTGAAATTTTAAAAGTGCAAAATACGTTGAGAAAAAGAAGAGGCGTAAAATATGAGTAGGATTTCTGAAAAAAAGAAGTAAATGTAAAAAGAAAGAGAAAGTGATTTTAGAAAGAGAGAAAAAGTGAAATTTTAATAGTGAAATTTTAAAAGTGCAAAATACGTTGAGAAAAAGAAGAGGCGTAAAATATAAGTAGGATTTCTGAAAAAAAGAAGGAAAGTGTAAAAAGAAAGAGAAAGTGATTTTAGAAAGAGAGAAAAAGTGAAATTTTAATAGTGAAATTTTAAAAGTGCAAAATACGTTGAGAAAAAGAAGAGGCGTAAAATATATGTTGGATTTCTGGAAAAAAGAAGGAAAGTGTAAAAAGAAAGAGAAAGTGATTTTAGAAAGAGAGAAAAAGTGAAATTTTAATAGTGAAATTTTAAAAGTGCAAAATACGTTGAGAAAAAGAAGAGGCGTAAAATATAAGTAGGATTTCTGAAAAAAAGAAGGAAAGTGTAAAAAGAAAGAGAAAGTGATTTTAGAAAGAGAGAAAAAGTGAAATTTTAAAAGTGCAAAATAGATTGAGAAAAAAGAAGAGGCGTAAAATATAAGTAGGATTTCTGAAAAAAAGAAGTAAATGTAAAAAGAAAGAGAAAGTGATTTTAGAAAGAGAGAAAAAGTGAAATTTTAAAAGTGCAAAATACGTTGAGAAATAGAAGAGGCGTAAAATATAAGTAGGATTTCTGAAAAAAAGAAGGAAAGTGTAAAAAGAAAGAGAAAGTGATTTTAGAAAGAGAGAAAAAGTGAAATTTTAAAAGTGCAAAATAGATTGAGAAAAAAGAAGAGGCGTAAAATATAAGTAGGATTTCTGAAAAAAAGAAGTAAATGTAAAAAGAAAGAGAAAGTGATTTTAGAAAGAGAGAAAAAGTGAAATTTTAAAAGTGCAAAATACGTTGAGAAATAGAAGAGGCGTAAAATATAAGTTGGATTTCTGAAAAAAAGAAGGAAAGTGTAAAAAGAAAGAGAAAGTGATTTTAGAAAGAGAAAAAAAGTGAAATTTTAAAGGTGCAAAATACGTTGAGAAAAAGAAGAGTGGTAAAATATGAGTAGGATTTCTGAAAAAAAGAAGGAAAGTGTAAAAAGAAAGAGAAAGTGATTTTAGAAAGAGAGAAAAAGTGAAATTTTAAAAGTGCAAAATAGATTGAGAAAAAAGAAGAGGCGTAAAATATAAGTAGGATTTCTGAAAAAAAGAAGTAAATGTAAAAAGAAAGAGAAAGTGATTTTAGAAAGAGAGAAAAAGTGAAATTTTAAAAGTGCAAAATACGTTGAGAAATAGAAGAGGCGTAAAATATGAGTAGGATTTCTGAAAAAAAGAAGTAAATGTAAAAAGAAAGAGAAAGTGATTTTAGAAAGAGAGAAAAAGTGAAATTTTAATAGTGAAATTTTAAAAGTGCAAAATAGATTGAGAAAAAGAAGAGGCGTAAAATATAAGTAGGATTTCTGAAAAAAAGAAGGAAAGTGTAAAAAGAAAGAGAAAGTGATTTTAGAAAGAGAGAAAAAGTGAAATTTTAATAGTGAAATTTTAAAAGTGCAAAATACGTTGAGAAAAAGAAGAGGCGTAAAATATATGTTGGATTTCTGGAAAAAAGAAGGAAAGTGTAAAAAGAAAGAGAAAGTGATTTTAGAAAGAGAGAAAAAGTGAAATTTTAATAGTGAAATTTTAAAAGTGCAAAATACGTTGAGAAAAAGAAGAGGCGTAAAATATAAGTAGGATTTCTGAAAAAAAGAAGGAAAGTGTAAAAAGAAAGAGAAAGTGATTTTAGAAAGAGAGAAAAAGTGAAATTTTAATAGTGAAATTTTAAAAGTGCAAAATACGTTGAGAAAAAGAAGAGGCGTAAAATATAAGTTGGATTTCTGAAAAAAAGAAGGAAAGTGTAAAAAGAAAGAGAAAGTGATTTTAGAAAGAGAGAAAAAGTGAAATTTTAAAAGTGCAAAATACGTTGAGAAAAAGAAGAGTGGTAAAATATGAGTTGGATTTCTGAAAAAAAGAAGGAAAGTGTAAAAAGAAAGAGAAAGTGATTTTAGAAAGAGAGAAAAAGTGAAATTTTAAAAGTGCAAAATAGATTGAGAAAAAGAAGAGTGGTGAAATATAAGTAGGATTTCTGAAAAAAAGAAGTAAATGTAAAAAGAAAGAGAAAGTGATTTTAGAAAGAGAGAAAAAGTGAAATTTTAAAAGTGCAAAATACGTTGAGAAAAAGAAGAGTGGTGAAATATAAGTAGGATTTCTGAAAAAAAGAAGGAAAGTGTAAAAAGAAAGAGAAAGTGATTTTAGAAAGAGAGAAAAAGTGAAATTTTAAAAGTGCAAAATACGTTGAGAAAAAGAAGAGGCGTAAAATATGAGTAGGATTTCTGAAAAAAAGAAGTAAATGTAAAAAGAAAGAGAAAGTGATTTTAGAAAGAGAGAAAAAGTGAAATTTTAATAGTGAAATTTTAAAAGTGCAAAATACGTTGAGAAAAAGAAGAGGCGTAAAATATAAGTAGGATTTCTGAAAAAAAGAAGGAAAGTGTAAAAAGAAAGAGAAAGTGATTTTAGAAAGAGAGAAAAAGTGAAATTTTAATAGTGAAATTTTAAAAGTGCAGAATACGTTGAGAAAAAGAAGAGGCGTAAAATATAAGTAGGATTTCTGAAAAAAAAAAGGAAAGTGTAAAAAGAAAGAGAAAGTGATTTTAGAAAGAGAGAAAAAGTGAAATTTTAATAGTGAAATTTTAAAAGTGCAAAATACGTTGAGAAAAAGAAGAGGCGTAAAATATAAGCAGGATTTCTGAAAAAAAGAAGGAAAGTGTAAAAAGAAAGAGAAAGTGATTTTAGAAAGAGAGAAAAAGTGAAATTTTAAAAGTGCAAAATAGATTGAGAAAAAGAAGAGTTGTAAAATATAAGTTGGATTTCTGAAAAAAAGAAGGAAAGTGTAAAAAGAAAGAGAAAGTGATTTTAGAAAGAGAGAAAAAGTGAAATTTTAATAGTGAAATTTTAAAAGTGCAAAATACGTTGAGAAAAAGAAGAGGCGTAAAATATAAGTTGGATTTCTGAAAAAAAGAAGGAAAGTGTAAAAAGAAAGAGAAAGTGATTTTAGAAAGAGAGAAAAAGTGAAATTTTAATAGTGAAATTTTAAAAGTGCAAAATACGTTGAGAAAAAGAAGAGGCGTAAAATATAAGTTGGATTTCTGAAAAAAAGAAGGAAAGTGTAAAAAGAAAGAGAAAGTGATTTTAGAAAGAGAGAAAAAGTGAAATTTTAAAAGTGCAAAATAGATTGAGAAAAAAGAAGAGGCGTAAAATATAAGTTGGATTTCTGAAAAAAAGAAGGAAAGTGTAAAAAGAAAGAGAAAGTGATTTTAGAAAGAGAGAAAAAGTGAATTTTTAAAAGTGCAAAATACGTTGAGAAAAAGAAGAGTGGTAAAATATGAGTTGGATTTCTGAAAAAAAGAAGGAAAGTGTAAAAAGAAAGAGAAAGTGATTTTAGAAAGAGAGAAAAAGTGAAATTTTAAAAGTGCAAAATACGTTGAGAAAAAGAAGAGGCGTAAAATATAAGTAGGATTTCTGAAAAAAAGAAGTAAAGTGTAAAAAGAAAGAGAAAGTGATTTTAGAAAGAGAGAAAAAGTGAAATTTTAATAGTGAAATTTTAAAAGTGCAAAATACGTTGAGAAAAAGAAGAGGCGTAAAATATAAGTTGGATTTCTGAAAAAAAGAAGTTAATGTAAAAAGAAAGAGAAAGTGATTTTAGAAAGAGAGAAAAAGTGAAATTTTAATAGTGAAATTTTAAAAGTGCAAAATACGTTGAGAAAAAGAAGAGGCGTAAAATATAAGCAGGATTTCTGAAAAAAAGAAGGAAAGTGTAAAAAGAAAGAGAAAGTGATTTTAGAAAGAGAGAAAAAGTGAAATTTTAATAGTGAAATTTTAAAAGTGCAAAATACGTTGAGAAAAAGAAGAGGCGTAAAATATAAGTTGGATTTCTGAAAAAAAGAAGGAAAGTGTAAAAAGAAAGAGAAAGTGATTTTAGAAAGAGAGAAAAAGTGAAATTTTAATAGTGAAATTTTAAAAGTGCAAAATACGTTGAGAAAAAGAAGAGGCGTAAAATATAAGTTGGATTTCTGAAAAAAAGAAGGAAAGTGTAAAAAGAAAGAGAAAGTGATTTTAGAAAGAGAGAAAAAGTGAAATTTTAAAAGTGCAAAATAGATTGAGAAAAAAGAAGAGGCGTAAAATATGAGTAGGATTTCTGAAAAAAAGAAGTAAATGTAAAAAGAAAGAGAAAGTGATTTTAGAAAGAGAGAAAAAGTGAAATTTTAAAAGTGCAAAATACGTTGAGAAAAAGAAGAGTGGTAAAATATGAGTTGGATTTCTGAAAAAAAGAAGGAAAGTGTAAAAAGAAAGAGAAAGTGATTTAGAAAGAGAGAAAAAGTGAAATTTCAAAAGTGCAAAATACGTTGAGAAAAAAAAGAGGCGTAAAATATAAGTAGGATTTCTGAAAAAAAGAAGTAAATGTAAAAAGAAAGAGAAAGTGATTTTAGAAAGAGAGAAAAAGTGAAATTTTAAAAGTGCAAAATACGTTGAGAAAAAGAAGAGTGGTAAAATATGAGTTGGATTTCTGAAAAAAAGAAGGAAAGTGTAAAAAGAAAGAGAAAGTGATTTTAGAAAGAGAGAAAAAGTGAAATTTTAATAGTGAAATTTTAAAAGTGCAAAATACGTTGAGAAAAAAAAGAGGCGTAAAATATAAGTTGGATTTCTGAAAAAAAGAAGGAAAGTGTAAAAAGAAAGAGAAAGTGATTTTAGAAAGAGAGAAAAAGTGAAATTTTAAAAGTGCAAAATACGTTGAGAAAAAGAAGAGTGGTAAAATATGAGTAGGATTTCTGAAAAAAAGAAGGAAATGTAAAAAGAAAGAGAAAGTGATTTTAGAAAGAGAGAAAAAGTGAAATTTTAAAAGTGCAAAATACGTTGAGAAAAAGAAGAGTGGTAAAATATGAGTAGGATTTCTGAAAAAAAGAAGGAAAGTGTAAAAAGAAAGAGAAAGTGATTTTAGAAAGAGAGAAAAAGTGAAATTTTAATAGTGAAATTTTAAAAGTGCAAAATAGATTGAGAAAAAGAAGAGGCGTAAAATATAAGTAGGATTTCTGAAAAAAAGAAGGAAAGTGTAAAAAGAAAGAGAAAGTGATTTTAGAAAGAGAGAAAAAGTGAAATTTTAATAGTGAAATTTTAAAAGTGCAAAATACGTTGAGAAAAAGAAGAGGCGTAAAATATATGTTGGATTTCTGGAAAAAAGAAGGAAAGTGTAAAAAGAAAGAGAAAGTGATTTTAGAAAGAGAGAAAAAGTGAAATTTTAATAGTGAAATTTTAAAAGTGCAAAATACGTTGAGAAAAAGAAGAGGCGTAAAATATAAGTTGGATTTCTGAAAAAAATAAGTAAAGTGTAAAAAGAAAGAGAAAGTGATTTTAGAAAGAGAGAAAAAGTGAAATTTTAATAGTGAAATTTTAAAAGTGCAAAATACGTTGAGAAAAAGAAGAGGCGTAAAATATAAGTTGGATTTCTGAAAAAAAGAAGGAAAGTGTAAAAAGAAAGAGAAAGTGATTTTAGAAAGAGAGAAAAAGTGAAATTTTAATAGTGAAATTTCAAAAGTGCAAAATACGTTGAGAAAAAGAAGAGGCGTAAAATATAAGTTGGATTTTTGGAAAAAAAAAGGAAAGTGTAAAAAGAAAGAGAAAGTGATTTTAGAAAGAGAGAAAAAGTGAAATTTTAATAGTGAAATTTTAAAAGTGCAAAATACGTTGAGAAAAAGAAGAGGCGTAAAATATAAGTTGGATTTCTGAAAAAAAGAAGGAAAGTGTAAAAAGAAAGAGAAAGTGATTTTAGAAAGAGAGAAAAAGTGAAATTTTAATAGTGAAATTTTAAAAGTGCAAAATACGTTGAGAAAAAGAAGAGGCGTAAAATATAAGTTGGATTTCTGAAAAAAAGAAGGAAAGTGTAAAAAGAAAGAGAAAGTGATTTTAGAAAGAGAGAAAAAGTGAAATTTTAAAAGTGCAAAATAGATTGAGAAAAAAGAAGAGGCGTAAAATATAAGTTGGATTTCTGAAAAAAAGAAGGAAAGTGTAAAAAGAAAGAGAAAGTGATTTTAGAAAGAGAGAAAAAGTGAATTTTTAAAAGTGCAAAATACGTTGAGAAAAAGAAGAGTGGTAAAATATGAGTTGGATTTCTGAAAAAAAGAAGGAAAGTGTAAAAAGAAAGAGAAAGTGATTTTAGAAAGAGAGAAAAAGTGAAATTTTAAAAGTGCAAAATACGTTGAGAAAAAGAAGTGGCGTAAAATATGAGTTGGATTTCTGGAAAAAAGAAGGAAAGTGTAAAAAGAAAGAGAAAGTGATTTTAGAAAGAGAGAAAAAGTGAAATTTTAATAGTGAAATTTTAAAAGTGCAGAATACGTTGAGAAAAAGAAGAGGCGTAAAATATAAGTAGGATTTCTGAAAAAAAGAAGGAAAGTGTAAAAAGAAAGAGAAAGTGATTTTAGAAAGAGAGAAAAAGTGAAATTTTAATAGTGAAATTTTAAAAGTGCAAAATACGTTGAGAAAAAGAAGAGGCGTAAAATATAAGTTGGATTTCTGAAAAAAAGAAGGAAAGTGTAAAAAGAAAGAGAAAGTGATTTTAGAAAGAGAGAAAAAGTGAATTTTTAAAAGTGCAAAATACGTTGAGAAAAAGAAGAGTGGTAAAATATGAGTTGGATTTCTGAAAAAAAGAAGGAAAGTGTAAAAAGAAAGAGAAAGTGATTTTAGAAAGAGAGAAAAAGTGAAATTTTAATAGTGAAATTTTAAAAGTGCAAAATACGTTGAGAAAAAGAAGAGGCGTAAAATATAAGTAGGATTTCTGAAAAAAAGAAGTAAAGTGTAAAAAGAAAGAGAAAGTGATTTTAGAAAGAGAGAAAAAGTGAAATTTTAATAGTGAAATTTTAAAAGTGCAAAATACGTTGAGAAAAAAAAGAGGCGTAAAATATAAGTTGGATTTCTGAAAAAAAGAAGTTAATGTAAAAAGAAAGAGAAAGTGATTTTAGAAAGAGAGAAAAAGTGAAATTTTAATAGTGAAATTTTAAAAGTGCAAAATACGTTGAGAAAAAGAAGAGGCGTAAAATATAAGCAGGATTTCTGAAAAAAAGAAGGAAAGTGTAAAAAGAAAGAGAAAGTGATTTTAGAAAGAGAGAAAAAGTGAAATTTTAATAGTGAAATTTTAAAAGTGCAAAATACGTTGAGAAAAAGAAGAGGCGTAAAATATAAGTTGGATTTCTGAAAAAAAGAAGGAAAGTGTAAAAAGAAAGAGAAAGTGATTTTAGAAAGAGAGAAAAAGTGAAATTTTAATAGTGAAATTTTAAAAGTGCAAAATACGTTGAGAAAAAGAAGAGGCGTAAAATATAAGTTGGATTTCTGAAAAAAAGAAGGAAAGTGTAAAAAGAAAGAGAAAGTGATTTTAGAAAGAGAGAAAAAGTGAAATTTTAAAAGTGCAAAATAGATTGAGAAAAAAGAAGAGGCGTAAAATATGAGTAGGATTTCTGAAAAAAAGAAGTAAATGTAAAAAGAAAGAGAAAGTGATTTTAGAAAGAGAGAAAAAGTGAAATTTTAAAAGTGCAAAATACGTTGAGAAAAAGAAGAGTGGTAAAATATGAGTTGGATTTCTGAAAAAAAGAAGGAAAGTGTAAAAAGAAAGAGAAAGTGATTTAGAAAGAGAGAAAAAGTGAAATTTCAAAAGTGCAAAATACGTTGAGAAAAAAAAGAGGCGTAAAATATAAGTAGGATTTCTGAAAAAAAGAAGTAAATGTAAAAAGAAAGAGAAAGTGATTTTAGAAAGAGAGAAAAAGTGAAATTTTAAAAGTGCAAAATACGTTGAGAAAAAGAAGAGTGGTAAAATATGAGTTGGATTTCTGAAAAAAAGAAGGAAAGTGTAAAAAGAAAGAGAAAGTGATTTTAGAAAGAGAGAAAAAGTGAAATTTTAATAGTGAAATTTTAAAAGTGCAAAATACGTTGAGAAAAAGAAGAGGCGTAAAATATAAGTTGGATTTCTGAAAAAAAGAAGGAAAGTGTAAAAAGAAAGAGAAAGTGATTTTAGAAAGAGAGAAAAAGTGAAATTTTAAAAGTGCAAAATACGTTGAGAAAAAGAAGAGTGGTAAAATATGAGTAGGATTTCTGAAAAAAAGAAGGAAATGTAAAAAGAAAGAGAAAGTGATTTTAGAAAGAGAGAAAAAGTGAAATTTTAAAAGTGCAAAATACGTTGAGAAAAAGAAGAGTGGTAAAATATGAGTAGGATTTCTGAAAAAAAGAAGGAAAGTGTAAAAAGAAAGAGAAAGTGATTTTAGAAAGAGAGAAAAAGTGAAATTTTAATAGTGAAATTTTAAAAGTGCAAAATAGATTGAGAAAAAGAAGAGGCGTAAAATATAAGTAGGATTTCTGAAAAAAAGAAGGAAAGTGTAAAAAGAAAGAGAAAGTGATTTTAGAAAGAGAGAAAAAGTGAAATTTTAATAGTGAAATTTTAAAAGTGCAAAATACGTTGAGAAAAAGAAGAGGCGTAAAATATATGTTGGATTTCTGGAAAAAAGAAGGAAAGTGTAAAAAGAAAGAGAAAGTGATTTTAGAAAGAGAGAAAAAGTGAAATTTTAATAGTGAAATTTTAAAAGTGCAAAATACGTTGAGAAAAAGAAGAGGCGTAAAATATAAGTTGGATTTCTGAAAAAAATAAGTAAAGTGTAAAAAGAAAGAGAAAGTGATTTTAGAAAGAGAGAAAAAGTGAAATTTTAATAGTGAAATTTTAAAAGTGCAAAATACGTTGAGAAAAAGAAGAGGCGTAAAATATAAGTTGGATTTCTGAAAAAAAGAAGGAAAGTGTAAAAAGAAAGAGAAAGTGATTTTAGAAAGAGAGAAAAAGTGAAATTTTAATAGTGAAATTTCAAAAGTGCAAAATACGTTGAGAAAAAGAAGAGGCGTAAAATATAAGTTGGATTTTTGGAAAAAAAAAGGAAAGTGTAAAAAGAAAGAGAAAGTGATTTTAGAAAGAGAGAAAAAGTGAAATTTTAATAGTGAAATTTTAAAAGTGCAAAATACGTTGAGAAAAAGAAGAGGCGTAAAATATAAGTTGGATTTCTGAAAAAAAGAAGGAAAGTGTAAAAAGAAAGAGAAAGTGATTTTAGAAAGAGAGAAAAAGTGAAATTTTAATAGTGAAATTTTAAAAGTGCAAAATACGTTGAGAAAAAGAAGAGGCGTAAAATATAAGTTGGATTTCTGAAAAAAAGAAGTAAAGTGTAAATAGAAAGAGAAAGTGATTTTAGAAAGAGAGAAAAAGTGAAATTTTAATAGTGAAATTTTAAAAGTGCAAAATACGTTGAGAAAAAGAAGAGGCGTAAAATATAAGTTGGATTTCTGAAAAAAAGAAGGAAAGTGTAAAAAGAAAGAGAAAGTGATTTTAGAAAGAGAGAAAAAGTGAAATTTTAAAAGTGCAAAATAGATTGAGAAAAAAGAAGAGGCGTAAAATATAAGTAGGATTTCTGAAAAAAAGAAGTAAATGTAAAAAGAAAGAGAAAGTGATTTTAGAAAGAGAGAAAAAGTGAAATTTTAAAAGTGCAAAATACGTTGAGAAAAAGAAGAGGCGTAAAATATAAGTAGGATTTCTGAAAAAAAGAAGTAAAGTGTAAAAAGAAAGAGAAAGTGATTTTAGAAAGAGAGAAAAAGTGAAATTTTAATAGTGAAATTTTAAAAGTGCAAAATACGTTGAGAAAAAGAAGAGGCGTAAAATATAAGTTGGATTTCTGAAAAAAAGAAGTTAATGTAAAAAGAAAGAGAAAGTGATTTTAGAAAGAGAGAAAAAGTGAAATTTTAATAGTGAAATTTTAAAAGTGCAAAATACGTTGAGAAAAAGAAGAGGCGTAAAATATAAGCAGGATTTCTGAAAAAAAGAAGGAAAGTGTAAAAAGAAAGAGAAAGTGATTTTAGAAAGAGAGAAAAAGTGAAATTTTAATAGTGAAACTTTAAAAGTGCAAAATACGTTGAGAAAAAGAAGAGGCGTAAAATATAAGTTGGATTTCTGAAAAAAAGAAGGAAAGTGTAAAAAGAAAGAGAAAGTGATTTTAGAAAGAGAGAAAAAGTGAAATTTTAATAGTGAAATTTTAAAAGTGCAAAATACGTTGAGAAAAAGAAGAGGCGTAAAATATAAGTTGGATTTCTGAAAAAAAGAAGGAAAGTGTAAAAAGAAAGAGAAAGTGATTTTAGAAAGAGAGAAAAAGTGAAATTTTAAAAGTGCAAAATAGATTGAGAAAAAAGAAGAGGCGTAAAATATGAGTAGGATTTCTGAAAAAAAGAAGTAAATGTAAAAAGAAAGAGAAAGTGATTTTAGAAAGAGAGAAAAAGTGAAATTTTAAAAGTGCAAAATACGTTGAGAAAAAGAAGAGTGGTAAAATATGAGTTGGATTTCTGAAAAAAAGAAGGAAAGTGTAAAAAGAAAGAGAAAGTGATTTAGAAAGAGAGAAAAAGTGAAATTTCAAAAGTGCAAAATACGTTGAGAAAAAAAAGAGGCGTAAAATATAAGTAGGATTTCTGAAAAAAAGAAGTAAATGTAAAAAGAAAGAGAAAGTGATTTTAGAAAGAGAGAAAAAGTGAAATTTTAAAAGTGCAAAATACGTTGAGAAAAAGAAGAGTGGTAAAATATGAGTTGGATTTCTGAAAAAAAGAAGGAAAGTGTAAAAAGAAAGAGAAAGTGATTTTAGAAAGAGAGAAAAAGTGAAATTTTAATAGTGAAATTTTAAAAGTGCAAAATACGTTGAGAAAAAGAAGAGGCGTAAAATATAAGTTGGATTTCTGAAAAAAAGAAGGAAAGTGTAAAAAGAAAGAGAAAGTGATTTTAGAAAGAGAGAAAAAGTGAAATTTTAAAAGTGCAAAATACGTTGAGAAAAAGAAGAGTGGTAAAATATGAGTAGGATTTCTGAAAAAAAGAAGTAAATGTAAAAAGAAAGAGAAAGTGATTTTAGAAAGAGAGAAAAAGTGAAATTTTAAAAGTGCAAAATACGTTGAGAAAAAGAAGAGGCGTAAAATATAAGTTGGATTTCTGAAAAAAAGAAGGAAAGTGTAAAAAGAAAGAGAAAGTGATTTTAGAAAGAGAGAAAAAGTGAAATTTTAATAGTGAAATTTTAAAAGTGCAAAATACGTTGAGAAAAAGAAGAGGCGTAAAATATAAGTTGGATTTTTGGAAAAAAAAAGGAAAGTGTAAAAAGAAAGAGAAAGTGATTTTAGAAAGAGAGAAAAAGTGAAATTTTAATAGTGAAATTTTAAAAGTGCAAAATACGTTGAGAAAAAGAAGAGGCGTAAAATATAAGTTGGATTTCTGAAAAAAAGAAGGAAAGTGTAAAAAGAAAGAGAAAGTGATTTTAGAAAGAGAGAAAAAGTGAAATTTTAATAGTGAAATTTTAAAAGTGCAAAATACGTTGAGAAAAAGAAGAGGCGTAAAATATAAGTTGGATTTCTGAAAAAAAGAAGTAAAGTGTTAATAGAAAGAGAAAGTGATTTTAGAAAGAGAGAAAAAGTGAAATTTTAATAGTGAAATTTTAAAAGTGCAAAATACGTTGAGAAAAAGAAGAGGCGTAAAATATAAGTTGGATTTCTGAAAAAAAGAAGGAAAGTGTAAAAAGAAAGAGAAAGTGATTTTAGAAAGAGAGAAAAAGTGAAATTTTAAAAGTGCAAAATAGATTGAGAAAAAAGAAGAGGCGTAAAATATGAGTAGGATTTCTGAAAAAAAGAAGTAAATGTAAAAAGAAAGAGAAAGTGATTTTAGAAAGAGAGAAAAAGTGAAATTTTAAAAGTGCAAAATACGTTGAGAAAAAAGAAGAGTGATAAAATATAAGTAGGATTTCTGAAAAAAAGAAGGAAAGTGTAAAAAGAAAGAGAAAGTGATTTTAGAAAGAGAGAAAAAGTGAAATTTTAAAAGTGCAAAATACGTTGAGAAAAAGAAGAGTGGTAAAATATGAGTTGGATTTCTGAAAAAAAGAAGGAAAGTGTAAAAAGAAAGAGAAGGTGATTTTAGAAAGAGAGAAAAAGTGAAATTTTAAAAGTGCAAAATACGTTGAGAAAAAAAAGAGGCGTAAAATATAAGTAGGATTTCTGAAAAAAAGAAGTAAATGTAAAAAGAAAGAGAAAGTGATTTTAGAAAGAGAGAAAAAGTGAAATTTTAAAAGTGCAAAATACGTTGAGAAAAAGAAGAGTGGTAAAATATGAGTTGGATTTCTGAAAAAAAGAAGGAAAGTGTAAAAAGAAAGAGAAAGTGATTTTAGAAAGAGAGAAAAAGTGAAATTTTAAAAGTGCAAAATACGTTGAGAAAAAAAAGAGGCGTAAAATATAAGTAGGATTTCTGAAAAAAAGAAGTAAATGTAAAAAGAAAGAGAAAGTGATTTTAGAAAGAGAGAAAAAGTGAAATTTTAAAAGTGCAAAATACGTTGAGAAAAAAAAGAGGCGTAAAATATAAGTAGGATTTCTGAAAAAAAGAAGGAAAGTGTAAAAAGAAAGAGAAGGTGATTTTAGAAAGAGAGAAAAAGTGAAATTTTAAAAGTGCAAAATACGTTGAGAAAAAAAAGAGGCGTAAAATATAAGTAGGATTTCTGAAAAAAAGAAGTAAATGTAAAAAGAAAGAGAAAGTGATTTTAGAAAGAGAGAAAAAGTGAAATTTTAAAAGTGCAAAATAGATTGAGAAAAAAGAAGAGGCGTAAAATATGAGTAGGATTTCTGAAAAAAAGAAGTAAATGTAAAAAGAAAGAGAAAGTGATTTTAGAAAGAGAGAAAAAGTGAAATTTTAAAAGTGCAAAATACGTTGAGAAAAAAAAGAGGCGTAAAATATAAGTAGGATTTCTGAAAAAAAGAAGTAAATGTAAAAAGAAAGAGAAAGTGATTTTAGAAAGAGAGAAAAAGTGAAATTTTAAAAGTGCAAAATACGTTGAGAAAAAGAAGAGTGGTAAAATATGAGTTGGATTTCTGAAAAAAAGAAGGAAAGTGTAAAAAGAAAGAGAAGGTGATTTTAGAAAGAGAGAAAAAGTGAAATTTTAATAGTGAAATTTTAAAAGTGCAAAATACGTTGAGAAAAAGAAGAGGCGTAAAATATAAGTTGGATTTCTGAAAAAAAGAAGGAAAGTGTAAAAAGAAAGAGAAAGTGATTTTAGAAAGAGAGAAAAAGTGAAATTTTAAAAGTGCAAAATACGTTGAGAAAAAGAAGAGTGGTAAAATATGAGTAGGATTTCTGAAAAAAAGAAGTAAATGTAAAAAGAAAGAGAAAGTGATTTTAGAAAGAGAGAAAAAGGGAAATTTTAAAAGTGCAAAATACGTTGAGAAAAAGAAGAGTGGTAAAATATGAGTAGGATTTCTGAAAAAAAGAAGGAAAGTGTAAAAAGAAAGAGAAAGTGATTTTAGAAAGAGAGAAAAAGTGAAATTTTAAAAGTGCAAAATAGATTGAGAAAAAAGAAGAGGCGTAAAATATAAGTAGGATTTCTGAAAAAAAGAAGGAAAGTGTAAAAAGAAAGAGAAAGTGATTTTAGAAAGAGAGAAAAAGTGAAATTTTAAAAGTGCAAAATGCGTTGAGAAAAAGAAGAGTGGTAAAATATAAGTTGGATTTCTGAAAAAAAGAAGGAAAGTGTAAAAAGAAAGAGAAAGTGATTTTAGAAAGAGAGAAAAAGTGAAATTTTAATAGTGAAATTTTAAAAGTGCAAAATACGTTGAGAAAAAGAAGAGGCGTAAAATATAAGTTGGATTTTTGGAAAAAAAAAGGAAAGTGTAAAAAGAAAGAGAAAGTGATTTTAGAAAGAGAGAAAAAGTGAAATTTTAATAGTGAAATTTTAAAAGTGCAAAATACGTTGAGAAAAAGAAGAGGCGTAAAATATAAGTTGGATTTCTGAAAAAAAGAAGGAAAGTGTAAAAAGAAAGAGAAAGTGATTTTAGAAAGAGAGAAAAAGTGAAATTTTAATAGTGAAATTTTAAAAGTGCAAAATACGTTGAGAAAAAGAAGAGGCGTAAAATATATGTTGGATTTCTGGAAAAAAGAAGGAAAGTGTAAAAAGAAAGAGAAAGTGATTTTAGAAAGAGAGAAAAAGTGAAATTTTAATAGTGAAATTTTAAAAGTGCAAAATACGTTGAGAAAAAGAAGAGGCGTAAAATATAAGTTGGATTTCTGAAAAAAAGAAGGAAAGTGTAAAAAGAAAGAGAAAGTGATTTTAGAAAGAGAGAAAAAGTGAAATTTTAATAGTGAAATTTTAAAAGTGCAAAATCTATTGAGAAAAAGAAGAGGCGTAAAATATAAGTTGGAATTCTCAAAAAAAGAAGGAAAATATAAAAAGAAAGAAAAAGTGATTTTAGAAAGAGAGAAAAAGTGAAGATTTAAAAGTGCAAAATACGTTGAGAAAAAGAAGAGTGGTAAAATATGAGTTGGATTTCTGAAAAAAAGAAGTAAATGTAAAAAGAAAGAGAAAGTGATTTTAGAAAGAGAGAAAAAGTGAAATTTTAAAAGTGCAAAATACGTTGAGAAAAAGAAGAGGCGTAAAATATAAGTTGGATTTCTGAAAAAAAGAAGGAAAGTGTAAAAAGAAAGAGAAAGTGATTTTAGAAAGAGAGAAAAAGTGAAATTTTAATAGTGAAATTTTAAAAGTGCAAAATACGTTGAGAAAAAGAAGAGGCGTAAAATATAAGTAGGATTTCTGAAAAAAAGAAGGAAAGTGTAAAAAGAAAGAGAAAGTGATTTTAGAAAGAGAGAAAAAGTGAAATTTTAATAGTGAAATTTTAAAAGTGCAAAATACGTTGAGAAAAAGAAGAGGCGTAAAATATAAGTTGGATTTCTGAAAAAAAAAAGGAAAGTGTAAAAAGAAAGAGAAAGTGATTTTAGAAAGAGAGAAAAAGTGAAATTTTAAAAGTGAAATTTTAAAAGTGCAAAATACGTTGAGAAAAAGAAGAGGCGTAAAATATAAGTTGGATTTCTGAAAAAAAGAAGGAAAGTGTAAAAAGAAAGAGAAAGTGATTTTAGAAAGAGAGAAAAAGTGAAATTTTAATAGTGAAATTTTAAAAGTGCAAAATACGTTGAGAAAAAGAAGAGGCGTAAAATATATGTTGGATTTCTGAAAAAAAGAAGGAAAGTGTAAAAAGAAAGAGAAAGTGATTTTAGAAAGAGAGAAAAAGTGAAATTTTAAAAGTGAAATTTTAAAAGTGCAAAATACGTTGAGAAAAAGAAGAGGCGTAAAATATAAGTTGGATTTCTGAAAAAAAGAAGGAAAGTGTAAAAAGAAAGAGAAAGTGATTTTAGAAAGAGAGAAAAAGTGAAATTTTAATAGTGAAATTTTAAAAGTGCAAAATCTATTGAGAAAAAGAAGAGGCGTAAAATATAAGTTGGAATTCTCAAAAAAAGAAGGAAAATATAAAAAGAAAGAAAAAGTGATTTTAGAAAGAGAGAAAAAGTGAAGATTTAAAAGTGCAAAATACGTTGAGAAAAAGAAGAGTGGTAAAATATGAGTTGGATTTCTGAAAAAAAGAAGGAAAGTGTAAAAAGAAAGAGAAAGTGATTTTAGAAAGAGAGAAAAAGTGAAATTTTAAAAGTGCAAAATAGATTGAGAAAAAAGAAGAGGCGTAAAATATAAGTTGGATTTCTGAAAAAAAGAAGTAAATGTAAAAAGAAAGAGAAAGTGATTTTAGAAAGAGAGAAAAAGTGAAATTTTAAAAGTGCAAAATACGTTGAAAAAAAGAAGAGGCGTAAAATATAAGTTGGATTTCTGAAAAAAAGAAGGAAAGTGTAAAAAGAAAGAGAAAGTGATTTTAGAAAGAGAGAAAAAGTGAAATTTTAAAAGTGCAAAATACGTTGAGAAAAAGAAGAGTGGTAAAATATGAGTTGGATTTCTGAAAAAAAGAAGGAAAGTGTAAAAAGAAAGAGAAAGTGATTTTAGAAAGAGAGAAAAAGTGAAATTTTAATAGTGAAATTTTAAAAGTGCAAAATACGTTGAGAAAAAGAAGAGGCGTAAAATATATGTAGGATTTCTGAAAAAAAGAAGGAAAGTGTAAAAAGAAAGAGAAAGTGATTTTAGAAAGAGAGAAAAAGTGAAATTTTATAGTGAAATTTTAAAAGTGCAAAATACGTTGAGAAAAAGAAGAGGCGTAAAATATATGTTGGATTTCTGGAAAAAAGAAGGAAAGTGTAAAAAGAAAGAGAAAGTGATTTTAGAAAGAGAGAAAAAGGGAAATTTTAAAAGTGCAAAATACGTTGAGAAAAAGAAGAGTGGTAAAATATGAGTAGGATTTCTGAAAAAAAGAAGGAAAGTGTAAAAAGAAAGAGAAAGTGATTTTAGAAAGAGAGAAAAAGTGAAATTTTAAAAGTGAAATTTTAAAAGTGCAAAATACGTTGAGAAAAAGAAGAGGCGTAAAATATAAGTTGGATTTCTGAAAAAAAGAAGGAAAGTGTAAAAAGAAAGAGAAAGTGATTTTAGAAAGAGAGAAAAAGTGAAATTTTAAAAGTGAAATTTTAAAAGTGCAAAATACGTTGAGAAAAAGAAGAGGCGTAAAATATAAGTTGGATTTCTGAAAAAAAGAAGGAAAGTGTAAAAAGAAAGAGAAAGTGATTTTAGAAAGAGAGAAAAAGTGAAGATTTAAAAGTGCAAAATACGTTGAGAAAAAGAAGAGTGGTAAAATATGAGTTGGATTTCTGAAAAAAAGAAGGAAAGTGTAAAAAGAAAGAGAAAGTGATTTTAGAAAGAGAGAAAAAGTGAAATTTTAATAGTGAAATTTTAAAAGTGCAAAATACGTTGAGAAAAAGAAGAGGCGTAAAATATATGTTGGATTTCTGAAAAAAAGAAGGAAAGTGTAAAAAGAAAGAGAAAGTGATTTTAGAAAGAGAGAAAAAGTGAAATTTTAATAGTGAAATTTTAAAAGTGCAAAATACGTTGAGAAAAAGAAGAG
Source organism: Loxodes magnus (assembly GCA_946699065.1). NCBI lineage: Eukaryota > Ciliophora > Karyorelictea > Loxodida > Loxodidae > Loxodes > Loxodes magnus. Next base: position 19,825 of record CAMPDV010006471.1, read on the forward strand.
GCGTAAAATATAAGTAGGATTTCTGAAAAAAAGAAGGAAAGTGTAAAAAGAAAGAGAAAGTGATTTTAGAAAGAGAGAAAAAGTGAAATTTTAATAGTGAAATTTTAAAAGTGCAAAATACGTTGAGAAAAAGAAGAGGCGTAAAATATAAGTTGGATTTTTGGAAAAAAAAAGGAAAGTGTAAAAAGAAAGAGAAAGTGATTTTAGAAAGAGAGAAAAAGTGAAATTTTAAAAGTGAAATTTTAAAAGTGCAAAATACGTTGAGAAAAAGAAGAGGCGTAAAATATAAGTTGGATTTCTGAAAAAAAGAAGGAAAGTGTAAAAAGAAAGAGAAAGTGATTTTAGAAAGAGAGAAAAAGTGAAATTTTAATAGTGAAATTTTAAAAGTGCAAAATACGTTGAGAAAAAGAAGAGGCGTAAAATATAAGTTGGATTTCTGAAAAAAAGAAGGAAAGTGTAAAAAGAAAGAGAAAGTGATTTTAGAAAGAGAGAAAAAGTGAAATTTTAAAAGTGCAAAATACGTTGAGAAAAAGAAGAGTGGTAAAATATGAGTTGGATTTCTGAAAAAAAGAAGGAAAGTGTAAAAAGAAAGAGAAAGTGATTTTAGAAAGAGAGAAAAAGTGAAATTTTAAAAGTGCAAAATAGATTGAGAAAAAAGAAGAGGCGTAAAATATAAGTAGGATTTCTGAAAAAAAGAAGTAAATGTAAAAAGAAAGAGAAAGTGATTTTAGAAAGAGAGAAAAAGTGAAATTTTAAAAGTGCAAAATACGTTGAAAAAAAGAAGAGGCGTAAAATATAAGTTGGATTTCTGAAAAAAAGAAGGAAAGTGTAAAAAGAAAGAGAAAGTGATTTTAGAAAGAGAGAAAAAGTGAAATTTTAAAAGTGCAAAATACGTTGAGAAAAAGAAGAGTGGTAAAATATGAGTTGGATTTCTGAAAAAAAGAAGGAAAGTGTAAAAAGAAAGAGAAAGTGATTTTAGAAAGAGAGAAAAAGTGAAATTTTAATAGTGAAATTTTAAAAGTGCAAAATACGTTGAGAAAAAGAAGAGGCGTAAAATATATGTAGGATTTCTGAAAAAAAGAAGGAAAGTGTAAAAAGAAAGAGAAAGTGATTTTAGAAAGAGAGAAAAAGTGAAATTTTAATAGTGAAATTTTAAAAGTGCAAAATACGTTGAGAAAAAGAAGAGGCGTAAAATATAAGTAGGATTTCTGAAAAAAAGAAGGAAAGTGTAAAAAGAAAGAGAAAGTGATTTTAGAAAGAGAGAAAAAGGGAAATTTTAAAAGTGCAAAATACGTTGAGAAAAAGAAGAGTGGTAAAATATGAGTAGGATTTCTGAAAAAAAGAAGGAAAGTGTAAAAAGAAAGAGAAAGTGATTTTAGAAAGAGAGAAAAAGTGAAATTTTAAAAGTGAAATTTTAAAAGTGCAAAATACGTTGAGAAAAAGAAGAGGCGTAAAATATAAGTTGGATTTCTGAAAAAAAGAAGGAAAGTGTAAAAAGAAAGAGAAAGTGATTTTAGAAAGAGAGAAAAAGGGAAATTTTAAAAGTGCAAAATACGTTGAGAAAAAGAAGAGTGGTAAAATATGAGTAGGATTTCTGAAAAAAAGAAGGAAAGTGTAAAAAGAAAGAGAAAGTGATTTTAGAAAGAGAGAAAAAGGGAAATTTTAAAAGTGCAAAATACGTTGAGAAAAAGAAGAGTGGTAAAATATGAGTAGGATTTCTGAAAAAAAGAAGGAAAGTGTAAAAAGAAAGAGAAAGTGATTTTAGAAAGAGAGAAAAAGTGAAATTTTAAAAGTGAAATTTTAAAAGTGCAAAATACGTTGAGAAAAAGAAGAGGCGTAAAATATAAGTTGGATTTCTGAAAAAAAGAAGGAAAGTGTAAAAAGAAAGAGAAAGTGATTTTAGAAAGAGAGAAAAAGTGAAATTTTAAAAGTGAAATTTTAAAAGTGCAAAATACGTTGAGAAAAAGAAGAGGCGTAAAATATAAGTTGGATTTCTGAAAAAAAGAAGGAAAGTGTAAAAAGAAAGAGAAAGTGATTTTAGAAAGAGAGAAAAAGTGAAGATTTAAAAGTGCAAAATACGTTGAGAAAAAGAAGAGTGGTAAAATATGAGTTGGATTTCTGAAAAAAAGAAGGAAAGTGTAAAAAGAAAGAGAAAGTGATTTTAGAAAGAGAGAAAAAGTGAAATTTTAAAAGTGCAAAATAGATTGAGAAAAAAGAAGAGGCGTAAAATATAAGTTGGAATTCTCAAAAAAAGAAGGAAAATATAAAAAGAAAGAAAAAGTGATTTTAGAAAGAGAGAAAAAGTGAAGATTTAAAAGTGCAAAATACGTTGAGAAAAAGAAGAGTGGTAAAATATGAGTTGGATTTCTGAAAAAAAGAAGGAAAGTGTAAAAAGAAAGAGAAAGTGATTTTAGAAAGAGAGAAAAAGTGAAATTTTAAAAGTGCAAAATAGATTGAGAAAAAAGAAGAGGCGTAAAATATAAGTTGGAATTCTCAAAAAAAGAAGGAAAATATAAAAAGAAAGAAAAAGTGATTTTAGAAAGAGAGAAAAAGTGAAATTTTAAAAGTGCAAAATACGTTGAGAAAAAGAAGAGTGGTAAAATATGAGTAGGATTTCTGAAAAAAAGAAGTAAATGTAAAAAGAAAGAGAAAGTGATTTTAGAAAGAGAGAAAAAGTGAAATTTTAATAGTGAAATTTTAAAAGTGCAAAATAGATTGAGAAAAAGAAGAGGCGTAAAATATAAGTAGGATTTCTGAACAAAAGAAGTAAAGTGTAAAAAGAAAGAGAAAGTGATTTTAGA
>CAMPDV010006472.1:0-24490 GCA_946699065.1 Loxodes magnus
GTATAATTATTCAGTACTGATAAAAATGTTTAATACTGATATAATTTCAGAATACTCGTAATCTTTAATACTTGTTGGAGGTTCAAGGACATGGCAGGGTTGCGTCTCATTGCATCACCAAAGCAGAGGACGACATGTGTCAATTATGGGTATTAAATTCCCCACCTCTGATGAAGTTCGCAAAAAAATTTCCTTTATTTCCAGAATTACAAACTGAAATAAGCCAGTGCCGAAGGTCAAATTAACAGATGTCTCGAGACCAAGCCAAAGCAGAGGAAGACATAAAGTTGATTATGGGTACTTAACTTCCCCAACCTCTGATGAAGCCGTCCCTTGTTGTTCACCTTCGAAGAACTATGGCGGTTTTTAAAAATATATAATATAATAATCATTTATATATCCCTATAAATTTCATTTTTCATACTCACTTAAAGTTAAGAGCTCTATCAACATACTAGTAAATCTCTATTCATTTCAATTTTTGGTAACGAAATCTACCATACATTAAATAGAAATTTTAGAAACAGAAAATGTTAAATTTTTTACATAATCAAATAAGAGAATAATAAAGAGTATCAAGCTAGATTATATTATTAGTAAAAGCATCCTAAATGCAAGCTTAGCAATCTTTATTAGAGTGTAGTAATTACTTGCATATGAGTATTAAGAAATAAAACTAAATAATCTTATCCAGAATAACTGTTGATCATCATTAACTATCATTGAAACATATAAATAGAAGATTATTTTCATTAAATACTGAATATATAACTAAAATTCCTAGTAAATGAGGAAAAATTATTATATGGCTTTTATTTTACTTAAGGAAGCTGAATAATCGATATAAATAAAGCTCATTATGGTAAACAATAAATTGAAGCTCTTTTTAAAGGTAAAATATGTAAAAAACGAAAATTAAAAAAGACTCAAGTTGAGAAATTTCATTTATGAGAGAAATAGTATGAAACATAGTGATGCATAAAATTAGCAAATGAAAACCTTATTGAACAAATTTGTAAGCTCGTAAATTAATTAAGCAAATTATCTAATTCATATGAAATTTTCTTTCGCTTAAGATATTTTTTAAGAGATTTCGAAAGCTCCCGGAAAGAAAATACAGAGTTTAGCCAAATATTCTAATGTATATATATGTAAATATATTAATGAATTTAGTAATTCTAATTTACTAGTAAAGGAAATTTTAATTAGTTTTTTACCTTTAAAGATAAACTAAAAGTATAAAAAACTAACTAAAAAGATATATTAAAGCAAACTATTGATAAATACAGAAAATAAAGTTAGAAATACAGTGAAAGATAGAAAGAAGAAGCATATACAACTATTCTTAAATCTTAAAGAAAGTATTATCATATGAGAAACCAAATAATTAAATAGTAGCTTACTAAGCATTAAACTTATTTCTTTTTAACTATTTATCTTATATATATTTTAACATCTTTAAGTCATCCTTTTTCTTTTTCTTCTAATAGTTGCTTAATGTGCAAATCGAATAAAGTGATTTGCTTCTAGAATTCTAGTTAAATTATTTTAGCCGTTTTGATACATAGTTATGCGTTTAAGAAACTTAGTTATAAAAGCTAGAATATTTTATTAGTTTTTTGGACGAAAATATCTTAGAAAAGTGTATGGTTATGCAATAAATTAAAGGTTGAATTGAATTAAACAGATTAGAGGGTATAAATGCATGCAATAACTTAAAATAATAATTCATAGAAAATGTCACTGAATAGAACTATATTCTAAATACTTTTAATAGTACATGTATGCTTCTACATTTCCAATGCCGCATGCTCTAGTGGATAAAAAGCCTGTGGAAGCAAATGCTACAAAACGAGTGAGAAATAATGCTTGGGAACTCCTAACTGTACTAATCCTGGAGCTAGTTGTGGTGTTGTTTGCACGAAATAGTAATAATCTTGCGGTGGGTAATGCTATAAATCCAGTGAAAAAGTATGCTTGGCTGCATCTAACTGCACTACTGCTGGAGCTCAATGCGGAAAATTATGCGATAAAAATTCATAACTTTGTGGAGATATATGCTATAAGACAAGTGATAAAAAATGCTTGGGAACTCCTAACTGTACTAATCCTGGAGCTAGTTGCGGTGTCGTTTGCACGAAATAGTAATAATCTTGCGGTGGGTAATGCTATAAATCCAGTGAAAAAGTATGCTTGGCTGCATCAAACTGCAATACTGCTGGAGTTCAATGCGGAAAATTATGCGATAAAAATTCATAACTTTGTGGAGATATATGCTATAAGACAAGTGATAAAAAATGCTTGGCTACATCAAATTGCTCTAGTCCAGGAGCAAAATGTGGAAAGTTATGCAATAAGGATGAAATAATTTGTGGAGATTAATGTAAAAAGACTTGCAACTAAACATAAGGAAACTAAGGAAACTCGACTTGTGGATAAGGATAACAAAAATGCGGAAGCTAATGTTTCAATCCTAGCTAAAAGCAGTGCTTCCCTACTTAAAACTGTACTAATGCTACTAATTGTGGAAAGTTATGTGATAAAAATCAAGTACTTTGTGGAGATTAATGCAAAAGTACTTGCAATTAAACATAAGGAAACTCGACTTGTGGATAAGGATAACAAAAATGCGGAAGCTAATGTTTCAATCCTAGCTAAAAGTAGTGCTTCCCTACTTAAAATTGCCCAAACCCAGTTGATTGTGGAAAGTTATGCGATAAAAATCAAGTACTTTGTGGAGATTAATGTAAAAGTACTTGCAATTAAACATAAGGAAACTAAGGAAACTCTACTTGTGGATAAGGATAACAAAAATGCGGAAGCTAATGTTTCAATCCTAACGAAAAACAATGTTTTCCTACTTAAAATTGTCCAAATCCAGCGGATTGTGGAAAGTTATGCGATAAAAATCAAGTACTTTGTGGGGATTAATGTAAAAGTACTTGCAACTAAACATAAGGAAACTCGACTTGTGGATAAGGATAACAAAAATGCGGAAGCTAATGTTTCAATCCTAACGAAAAGCAATGCTTCCCTACATAAAATTGCCCAAATCCAGCTGATTGTGGAAAGTTATGCGATAAAAATCAAGTACTTTGTGGGGATTAATGTAAAAGTACTTGCAATTAAACATAAGGAAACTAAGGAAACTCGACTTGTGCTTAAGGATAATTATAATGTGGAGCTCAATGTTTCAATCCTAACGAAAAACAATGTTTTCCTACTTAAAATTGTCCAAATCCAGCTGATTGTGGAAAGTTATGCGATAAAAATCAAGTACTTTGTGGAGATTAATGCAAAAGTACTTGCAACTAAACATAAGGAAACTAAGGAAACTCGACTTGCGCGTAAGGATTAATAAAATGTGGAGATCAATGTTTCAATCCTAACGAAAAGCAATGCTTCCCTACTTAAAATTGCCCAAATCCAGCTGATTGTGGAAAGTTATGCGATAAAAATCAAGTACTTTGTGGAGATTAATGTTAAAATAATTGCAACTAAACATAAGGAAACTAAGGAAATTAAGGAAACTAAGAAAACTCGACTTGCGCGCAAGGATTAATAAAATGTGGAGATCAATGTTTCAATCCTAACGAAAAACAATGCTTCCCTACTTAAAATTGTCCAAATCCAGCGGATTGTGGAAAGTTATGTGATAAAAATCAAGTACTTTGCGGAGATTAGTGTAAAAGTACTTGCAATTAAACGTAAGGAAACTAAGGGAACTAAGGAAATTAAGGAAACTAAGGAAACTAAGGAAACTAAGGAAACTAAGGAAACTAAGGAAATTAAGGAAACTAAGGAAACTAAGGAAACTAAGGAAACTAAGGAAACTAAGGAAACTAAGGAAACTAAGGAAATTAAGGAAATTAAGGAAACTAAGGAAACTCGACTTGTGGATAAGGATAATTATAATGTGGAGCTCAATGCTTCAATCCTAACGAAAAGCAATGCTTCCCTACTTAAAATTGCCCAAATCCTGGACCTAGCTGTGGTCTTATTTGCAGCAACTAATAATAATCTTGTGGAGGGGTTTGCTTTAACGCAAACGATAAAACATGCACTGCAACTTCTAACTGTCCAACTCCAGGGCCTTCTTGTGGCAAAGTTTGTAATAAAGGACAAACAAGTTGTTGAGATGGTTTAGCTTAATAACTTTTTTCTCAAATTAATTAAATTTTATTAATTAGATTATAGAGCTATAATCAGTTTTCATAAATCATTCTATTTAATTTACCTTTTTGCCTATTAATATACAATTATATTTACCTCAAATAGCAACAAAGTTTTTAAAATAATCATATCATTTTAGAAAAAGGAGAAGAAGGATGATATTAAACGAAATAAATATAACTATTAAAAATGAAACTATTATATCTCATTCTTTATTAGGCTTTTATATTTCATTTAAGATAGAAAGGGAAACATTTACTCTTGTTGCAACCTTCATTATTTTTCTGGCTAGTGAATAAATTTTCAGCTTGAAATGAAAAGTTTCAAAATACGTTATACTACACGAAAATATCCTTTAGTACTTTTCATTAATTTTATTTATTTATCAAAAGATATAATCTATATAAAAAATTATATCATTGATTTATATATCTCAATTCTCTCTATTTGTTTCCCTTTCTGTTTTATTAGATTAAAAAAGATTTATTTGCATCCTAAACTTATCTCTCTTAGGTTATTTATATTATATTTAGTTAAAAATATAAAAAATTTAATGCTTGGAATTTTCTTTTTACTCGAAAATGTTGTTTCCTTTAGAAAGTTGTTTTATAATTAGTTTTTTTCTTCCTTAGTTATTTATAGATTTAATTTATATTAATACTTCTATAAATACTTTACTCTAAAGAGGTAACTAATTTTTAATTAAAACAATTTTAGCTTCTCTTGGGATTTCAAATTATTTCTTTATCGTGCGTAATACAATGATTACTCTGAATTCTTTGCGCAAAATTTGTAATATTTATCTCTGATTTATCTTTTCTCTTATATAATCATATATGTATACGATCATTAGATTTTCTATTAATATCCGCTTGACAATATCTTTTATTATGCTATTTTACTTAAATTCTAATAAATGCATATACTTTAAATTAATCATCACATCTCTAAAATTTTTCTCCTTAGTCTGTTGCTTCAAATATTCCACTTTTAATATAATTTATGTTTAATATATTTTGAAAAACTTCATTTCAATTGTTCGGGGTAATACCTTTATTGGTCGTTCAGAACCTTAAATTTATTTTTTATAGTTGCTTTCTTATATTAAATTTAACTTTTTAAATTCTGGAAATTTAAGTGATTTATGCCTCAATAATTTGATCAGATTGTTTCTATTTCCTTAAAATGAACTTGAACATAAAAAAATAATTTAGCAATTGATTATTTTACTTTCAGAGCTATTTCTTGAGCATTGCTTCTTTATCCAACTATTTACATTCTATAATCTGTAATACCAACAATATTTGCTTATCATTTATATCTATATAAATTTAAATATATGAAGAGTTAGAATATTTATATGGTAATAGTGCTACGTGAAATAGCTTCTAGATAGATATTAATATTTTAGAAAGAATCTTATAGGCTTTCTTCTTTTTTATTTTTAGCTAATATTTTCTAATTTTTAAGCAAATATATGAAATACCTAGCTTTTATTGGAGATTACTATTTTAAAAAGGTAAAAATGATACTTCTATCTTTTATATTTGCTACCTTTTATGAATTATTAATGTGGAATTTTGCTTAAATGGATAATAGGTATTTTAAGGGCTTAATTTGCTTTATAAGCACTCTTAAGCTAGAAAGAAATAAATATATTGTAATATACATAAAGTATAAGTCTAATTATTAATATAAAGTTACTTATAATCATATATTCTTTCTTATCAAACTTACTTTTTCAATTTAGAATTATTTATATAAAGTATAGATCAATCCTTTTAGATCCTTTTAACTTATATAAGCTTAGCTATATGCAAAAGCACTTTAATATAAATTGCACGTACTATATCAGTTTAATAATCATTAAATATAAGAACTTCAGTTCTAGATGCTTAAAGTTTTATAGCGTAAATACAATCTAAAAGTACATAAATAGAAAAATTATACTTTCAGCCAATTAATGAATTAAAATGTTCTCTGATACTAAAGCACTAATACGAATTATGTAAAGCTTTATTAATCTTGCTGAAAATAATTTTAACTAGAATTATTATTAGTAGATTTGCTTATCTTAGAGAGAGTTAAAAGGAATTAATTATCCAAATTATATCTACTAAGGAAAATCTGTCAGTATCATCTAGAATCGCAAACTTAAAATTAGCATTTAATTTTTTTCTTGAATAATGCTTATACATTTTTACAAGCATTAATGCCTTATATCTATTATTAAAATTCATTTATTATTTCATCATAAAATCTGCTTGATAATAAAACTATTTTCAGAACTATAAATCCTTAAAAATAAATTTATGCTTTATTATGAAATTTCAGAAAAAATAAGGTAAATAGATAGATAAAAAGCATGATAATATACTTTTCAAGAGATCATACTAAAGAATTCGAAATATGAAAGTCAATTGATTTCTATCTTGTCAGCATATGTAAGCTTGTTCGAATTCCTCTGCAGGAATATTCTTATTTAATCATTTAAATAAACTTTAAAAATATACTTGAACATTCTCCTATCATTTTAGAATAAACTTTATCTAAATACTTAAAAATCGTAGTAATTACTAATAAATGTTAGATTTTAAAACAATTAGAAGAATAAACATTTCCTTAATATCTCATCTTAAGATAAAAGAAAGAAAAAACAAAAAAAAGGTAACAATTAAATATATAGTAGACATAAGAATTTTCTAATTAATATACCAAACTTACAGAGTAAGCATAAGTTTAACAAACAAACTTAAGAGAAAAATTTTAAAGCTAAAAGATAAATATTACAAGCCTAAGATATCATGTGTTCTGATAAACTGATTATAAAATTTTAATGATAGCAAGATTAAAATTTTATTTTAATATACTTTAATAATTATCAGGTTATTTCTCGTTGGATTTCATTTTATATAATAAATTTCTAACCTTAAAATTCAGAAAAAATTAAAATCATAGAGATTTCCAAAAATATTCTTATTAATAATTCTTTTTTCTTGTATTTCCAATGGTTTCTCAAATGGAGAATTATATTTATGAAGCTAAATATATTTAAGAGTTATATATAAATACATTACTATACATTTAACAAAAGTTATAATACTCAAATTTATTTAAATTAACCAAGACATTTTTAATACCAAAAGATAATTCGGTATTAAGTTAAAATTATAAGCATCATTAAATTTTAGAAAAGTCCAACAATTTTATTGTTAGCATTTCCAGAAATTTTAGTTAAAAATTTGATTTTCATCTAATTATTCTCTAAGATATACAATTACACTAGGACATAAATTCTTTTTTAAGTGTTTCATAAATTTTATTAATGATACCTTTAAAAAATGTAAGCATAAATCTTTATTTAATTTCAAACACTAAATAAAATTATCCACTTGATTTTAAGAGCATGTCTCACATTATGATAATTTAAAGACCTAGGTATTTAATGATTCTAGAATTATATTTTAAATACATATACCTTTCCACAAGTGTTGATTTGTATACTATCATAATTTAAATAGCTTGAATATAAGCTTATAGCAAAATTTAATTAATATAGCCTTATTTTTATTTATAAGTCTATTTATACATTTTATCTTCATTAAAGTAATAAACAAAGTAGTTACCTTTTAAGAACTCTTTAAGTTGCTTCGTGCATATTTAAACTCAAAACTCTAATTAAGTTTACCAATTATAATCTAAAAGGTAAAAATATTGATTAAAAATACCTTGTTGAAATAATTTTCAGTTTCAATTCCAAATTGAATAGAATACTGCTAGCTTTGCTTAAATAAAACTATTTTTATTAGTGCTATGTTGATAAATTCAAATAATATACACATTACACTAGTTGAACTTTCTCAAGCATAGTTGCCAAGTTTAAAATAGACAGGTTTGTATAAAACTAAATGATATTTGCATCTATTGAATTATACCAAGATTTTTCCTTTATTCTGCTTATTTTTGATATAATGCTCTTAATAAGCTGCTTGTACGTGATTAGGGCTTATAATTAAGATAATATTTAAATAAATTGATTTTAAATTAAATTAGTTAAATTAAAGCCTTAATGAGAAATAACCTCTAACATACCATTATTTCAAGCTAGTTTACACTCTAAGCTTAAGCAGAATTTTAATTTTAAGCCTTAATAGCTAAGAATTTATTTTCCTCTTATTTTAAACTGTAGCTAAGCATGTTTATCTACAGGTAGTTTAAATTAAAAATATTGTTGAAATATAGTAGAAATTATAAAATTAACGACGTGGTAAATAAATGAAAATACCCTTATTAAAGCTAAGGTACGTGTAACTTGTCATAAATTAAGCAAGTTTATTTAAATAAGTAAATGGGTAAAGCAATCGATGGTACGAGTATTCGCAAGAGAAAGAGATCAATTTGGTCGAAAGAGGAAGATAAGGCTCTAATTTAATTCAATTAGTAGGTGCCTAGAAAATGAACGCAAATAGCTAGAATGATTAATAAGAACCTTCATAAGAGTTAAGATGTTAGAAATGCAAGAGATGTCAAAGAAAGGTATAAGAACTATATAAATCCATAGCTAACTAGTAAGTTTTTAATTGTAGAGAGAAAATGAACCCCAGAAGAAGATTTGTATATAGTAAAATCTGTACTGGAAAAAGGTCATGTATGGACATTAATAGCTGAAAAAATGAGTAACAGAAATGATAACCAAGTTAAGAATAGATACTTCCAGATATACTAGAAGTTTGATAACGAAAGAGCAATCGCTACTATTCCTTAGTTAGACAGGGAATTGCAATCATATCAGTCATTATGGCGTGAAATAAGTAAACACTCTTAAAATTTTAAATCATAAGCTTAATTCCTTAAAGATTCTGAATCATAGTATGTATTTATCAAGCATTAACTAAAAATAAGCATTCTTCTATCAATAAATATTAAATATACATATCTATGAAAATATTTTCCAAACCATATGAAAGATAAATTATTCCCAACAATCCTTCCATAAAATTAAGCTATTCATTAAAATAACTCCTTATCATTACTCCACATTTAAATGATAGAAGATTTAAGATAGCCTAAAGTTATCTGTGCCGAGAAAAGAAGAATATAAAAGTTATAATAATTTTATTAATAGAAAGAAAAGAAAAATTAATCGATCATTTTAATTTATTATTTGATAAACTAACTTTATTTAGTTAATTCTATTTGCGTTAATACCTCTTTTTAAGATAAAGTATATAATTAGATTGGTTGATGGAATAAAGTTATATTGCTATAATAATGCATTAAGATAGCTGAAGAGAAATATGGTATAGGTTATATTTCTTATTTTAGGATTTCTTATTTTCTATTTGTGATTTAGATTTAAATTACATATATGGCAGATATATATTTAAGCTTAAATATCAGATAAAATAATTAAAGTTAGTGTATTTAAAAATGTATAAGTTTCATATCCTTTAATCTGTTCTTAATTGAATCATCATACAAATGATACAGTTAAATTGAAAATAATGACAATAAAATCTAAGGCTTTTTAGTAAATTATATTGGATATGCTTTATACTTATAGAATTAAAGAAATATAATTTCTAAGCTAAAAGTATATAGCATTCCCTTTTTAAAGAGTATGGAAATAATAATAAAAAGATGCTAATATTTTATTAGTTATATTGCTTAAAATAATTTTAGAATATTCCTTATTTTATAGTTATATCCTAGCTTTAACTTAATATATGCTATAGCAACAATATAATTCTATTATTTTTCCAAGAGATTGGTCTCATTACGTTTCTCTTAAATTTTATCCATTTAGCTGCAAACATTTTGCCTTTTTCCTCACTATTGATTTTAGCTCTAAAGTTATAATTCTTTTTTTGTAAGAAAATGACTTTAACCTTGATCTAAAATTAAAATAGGGTTTAAATAAATATAATATCCCTCAAATAAGTTTTAAGTAATGATGCTATATCAGAATAATAATCCTTCAATTCCTCTAACTTTATCATAGATAAATTGATGAAAAAAGAGACTGTAGATTTAACCTTTTCTTAGGACTTAGAAATCGCAGTACCTTTAATGATCGAAATGCTTTTAAGAAATCGCCTTACTTTTTTATGAAAAAAGGTAGTTAACAAATTTTAAGCTTCGAGAGTTTTAAGGAGTTTATGAACTGGAGAAGAAAAATGTATAAAGAGTGGAGTAAAAGCGTAATAGATAACTTGAAAATACGAAGATTGTAATCAAATCCAGATGACAGAAAGAAAAAATGGATAGAGTTTACAAGATTAACTATTTAAGGAATCTATCTAAAATGATTTTAGCTGGCTATTTCAACTATTATTTACTATTACACTCATCAAACACTTCTAAGGCATTAAATAAAAATTATATACAAAAGCATATAAAATTAATCACTTTTTGGACTTTTTAAATATAGTAAAATATTTCTAACACCAAACTTTTTTTCTAAAGCGAAGGTAATTACTAATATTAAAGCATTGTGATAATATTACTACATAAAGCTACTTTTAGTAATCAAAACTAAATTTATAAGATTTGATAGAAAGGATGAATGGGAGGATAGTGTAATAATAAAGAAAAAAGCTAGTCAAATTAAGAAAATAAGATGTGATCAATTAGAAAACTTGCGACAAAGGGATACTATTATATGCTTTTCTTTTATTAAAAGAATCTTTAGTAATATATTTTTTATTTAGCTGACTAGAATAAAGCACTTTAACTAACAATTTTCTTGTCTTTTATCTTAAGTTATAATGTCTCAATTTACATAAAAAAGGAAAGTTTTTTTTTTTTAGTTATTTATATAGAAGATGAAATAATAGTAGCATTGTGATGGGATAAGATTAGAGATAAATTTAAGGAAATTCAGTATAAACTAATATAAGCCCGGCTAGCTCAGTCGGTAGAGCGTCAGACTCTTAATCTGGTGGTCGTGGGTTCGAGCCCCACGTTGGGCGTTTTTCTATATTTAAAAAAATAAAATTAAGAATCTAATTTATACTTATTAATAACTAAAACTTTTTTATGCTTATAATTCTCCTAAGCTTAAAGTAAATAAACAAATTAGATTCTATTTAAATAATAAAAGATGACTAAGTATATAAAGCTAGTCAAATTTTAGTTATTCTTCTACATTAAATTAATAATAGTAAACTAAATGTTAAAAAAATGTTTTGGCATATTCTGGACTTTCAACCAGTTCCTGCCGCCATTTTTTTGACTCGGATGGATACCGCGACCATTTTTTTTATGTGGATGGTTACCACTGATTGCTTTCAAAAGAGCGCATAGGCAGTTTTTATTTGTATATTCCTGTTGGAGTTATCCATAGAAAATTCAATGCTCTTCATGTTCTTTATTATACCTTTTCATTTAATTTTTTTCATTCTCAGCATCTTCTTAATAAGTGATAATTGGATTGGCAATATCAACATTATTTTTTAATCTTCTTTTGACTAATATGTTTTTTAAATAGCTTATTTTCAATATTTTCTAGTCTTTTAATTAAGTTATTATCATATCTAATTTCTTTCTGTTCTTAAACACTTTATAATGGAGTGAAAGTTTTTTCAATTTCCATCTTTGATGTACGTTAAGATTTTTATTGCGATTACATTCAAAGTTGTTCTTCCGTTATTACCTTGTTTTCTATTAGCTGATTCTTAAGGATTTCCATTTCATTATTTTGCACGTCAATGTTTGTTGTAAGTTCCCGTATTAATAAGTCTTAATTATATATTGTTTCTTCGTATCGGGATATAATTTTTTACATTTGTTCGATCTTTTGTCGTAGTTCCTCTGAAATATCTGATTTAAATTCCTCAGCTTGCAAAGTTCCGATCATTATTTTACCTTATGAGTCGGAACTTGATTCTTCTTATTGTTTTGCTTTTTATCGAAGTACTTAAGCAGCCTTTTTCCGAGCATTTCTTATTTGATTTTTATTTAATCTAATGTTCTGCTCCATCTTTTTTTTATAATTTCTACATTAAATTAAATTAAAAATAATATAGTTTGCTTAATAGCTTTGAAGATTCTTCTACATATAATAAATCTAAATATTTTCTCAAATAATGATATAATTGAGTCTTTATAAAGAAGTCATTAAAGTAATCAAAACAATCATAATTTTTATATTATTATAATTTTTTAAAACCGCCATAGTTGTTCGAAGGTGAACAACAAGGTCATCTTCATCAGAGGTTGGGGAAGTTAAGTACCCATAATCGACTTTATGTCTTCCTCTACTTTGGTTTGGCCTCGAGACATAAGATTCTTAGACCTTCGACACTGGTTTGGCTTGTTTATTTTTAATTCTGGAACGAAAAAGAGATAATATTGCGAACTTCATCAGAGGTGGGGAATTTAAGTACCCATAATTGACACATGTCGTCCTCTGCTTTGGTGATGCAATGAGACACAATCCTGTCATGTTCTTGGACCTCCAGCAAGTACTAAAGATTATGAGTATTCTAAAATTATATCAGTATTGAACATTTTTATCAGTACTTAATAATTATACCAGTATTGAACAAGGTTTATCAGTATCTGATAATTTTATCAGTAACAAACATTCTTGTCAGTATGAAACTTTTTTTTTTAAGAGCTGCGCACCAACGAGAGTGCTACGCGCTCTATAATCAAATTTATTTATTTATTTTATTTTATATATTTTTCTTAAAATAATATTTGCTTGAGAAGATGAAGTAATTAGATAAAATACATACAAATATAATTAAAAATAATTAAATAAAAGAAGATTTTAGAAATGCTTGATATTTATTGCTTAAGCTTAAATAAATTTAGTTTAGCATTTATAAATAAAATACTAAATAAAGCATAGTCACATCTTAGTAATTTAATTCTATTAACATAATACTCTTAAATAAAATAAATAATGTTATAAATAAATTTTCATTAAGATATTATTTAAAAGCTTCTAAGAGGTTCAATTATTATTATCTCAAAGGTAGGAGCAAAATAAATTAATGCATATTTATGATAATTTTATCTAGAATTATAAGACAATAATGATATATAGTTTTTATCTAATTATATCACTAAATAATTCATTAAAATTTAATAGATGCAATAAAGGTAAAATTTGTAGACACTTCCTTTATCGATAAATTAAGAAAGCTACAAAATAAAGATATTAAGAATACTTAACTTAAAGCATTTTATATTATTTCAGACATGATTTAATTGATAGTTATTATTGTCAAAGTATTCTAATTAGTTTCTTGCTTAGATAGAAATTCTAACGCCTTTAAATGTTCCCTGAATTAAGAGAACTGGTAGTATCTTTCTTCATTGTTGAAAACCAAATATTACATTCCACTTTATTTAACAATAAATTTGGCCACTACTTGCTCGTACTCGCTCCAAATTTGATTCTTAAACGTTTGCGCCACTTCTTAGTCTATGACCTTTTTCTCTACTAAATCAATATTTTCCAGAATGTGGTTAAAATAAACTGCAGCCACCAAGAGTGATAGATCTTCACAGGAATTTTAGTAGACTCTTACCATCTAGTCTTAAGGGACGTTGGCCAAAATAAGTTATTCATTCTTTGTTAATTTATTGCTTAGGTTGTGTACATTTTTTATCGGTTCTTCCTTTCATATTTTATGCTCCTCCTTTTAGTGAATTCTGTCCAATCATAGATATACTGATATCCTTTTACCGTTGAAATCATTATTATTTCATGTTCGTTTTATCAGTGAATTTAGTTCGGTGTAGGCTGAGTGCTTGGGTTATGAATCTGGTTTTCATTATTAATAAAGAAGATTGGACTAATTAAAGCGAAGACATGGTAGAAGAAAGTGCTTCTTGATTTCTCTCACTACTCTAAGGAGATAATATTAAACCCTTCTTGAAGCTAACAATTTTTTAATAATGATAATATAATAAAAGAATAAGATAATTTATATTATATTTTATTATTATCTTTTAATTTCTAGTGACTATTACTTTTATTTAAATACTATTAAAGTTAAAATTAACTTTATTATATAAACTTTTTTAATTTTAATTTAATATTAGTTTGTTTATAAAGTTAAAGTTAAAAAGCTTTTTTAAAACCTTAGTAGTCAGCCATCTGACCTATTCTATCCGCTTGTCTCCATTAGTTTGTCATGAATTCCTACTAGACTTAGTTAGGCGGTATAAATACTTACTCCTGTTCATGTTTTTGGATGTGGTTAAGTTGTCTAAAAGATTCATACATTTGGAGGAAATAATTGATAGCCACTTCAATATTAGAATATAATTTAGATATATAATTATAAGAGAAATTAGTAAATTATATATTATTAAAAGTTAATGAAACCAACAATGATTTTTTCAATTAGAATTATCTAATCGTAATGTTTTCTCATTTATACGAATTGATTTTTAATAGATACTTAAATATTTGATTAGAGATAAATAGTAGTTTAAGAACAATAATTTATTTAAACCTGAAATGATTATAATTAACCACTTTGGTTGTAAATTATGTTTTTAGTTAAATAGTTATATAAAATTGTACTTTTATTATTTAGCAAGTAAGAAACAGAAAAAGTCTAATAAACTAATTAATGAATATTAAGGAACTTTTTTAAATAGAATAAATAAAATAGTAAAGTTTAATCTTTCTTTATTTAAATAAATTTATAATTATATTTATTTTTAAGAAATTTTATTTTAAACTTAAGAATTAGCGATATATTTATAACTAAATTAATAAAATATTTAACTAAAAATTATATTAAATTATAGAGATAATTTATACTTACTATAAAAACATATATAACAAGATTTAATCTTATTTCTTTATATTTACTAGTGAATAATAATTTTAATTTATTTTATATTTAATCATTTTAAAAAAAAAACGCCCAACGTGGGGCTCGAACCCACGACCACCAGATTAAGAGTCTGACGCTCTACCGACTGAGCTAGCCGGGCTTATATTTTAATTATTAAAGATACTATAAATATAAATTTTATATTTTACCTTCTATTAGTTAAATATAACTACTAACTAGTTAGATTTTTATTAAGTACTTTTATTAATAAGTTAAGTTTAAAATTTATTTTTTATTTTATTTTTACTTATACTATTCTATGCTTAATATAAAAATGAAAATTGATGAAGAAAGCTTTAATTATGTTTTAGAACTTAAAACATATCTAAGGTAGTTTTAAAGTAGATTATTATTTAATTCACTTGAAAATATTTTAAGCAATATAAATTTTTCTTTAAAATAATCACAAAATATTTCAAAGTTTTTGTGAAGAATCAATAGCATAAAAATAAAAGTAATAAATATACTTGTTATAACTCTTCTTAAGATAATTCTATATTTCTCACTTATACCTTTTTTATTTTTTTATTAGTCTATGCAGACTTCTAACTTATAAAGTCAAGATTTAAAAAGTTTTATTATTTACTAAAAGGAAAATAAATAACTTTAATTATACTAGTAAAGAGATTAACTAAAATATCTTTAATTTATTCCAAATTATTTCATTTTTAATTATTTAATGAATAGAAATAATACTCTACAATAATTCGAGAAAAATCCAAATTCAATAGAATTTTTATTTTAATTACTAGTTATAACTCTAAACATTTTTATTAAACTAGATTTAAAATTAATTTCTAGGCTTATAATGTTTTAATAAAAAGTGTTAAAGCTTTTATTTGTTATTTATTTCTATAGTAATTCTCTATAAAATTGAGCCAAAGCTTAAACAAGATCTATCTTTTTTTAATATTATATATAATCTAATTGTTTTAAAAGAAGAATTATATAAATCTTAATATTTATAATTTAATTTATTATGAGTATAAAAATTAGATTATCTATATTGATATAAAGGAAAACTTATAATGTATAACAATAATAAGGAATTTTAAAAAAGTTTTTAAATATTGGATTAATTTATTTCTCTCCAACTTGTTTTCTTTAAGCTATATGCATATAAAATGCTTTTTTCATTGAATTGAAAAACAGTTTCTCTTGCGAAAACGGATTAAGTGTAATCAAATCATCCTCACATATAATCTTCTCCTTATACTTAAACACTTTTAGTGTCATATATTTGAGTCTATATTTATGATTTATTTGCATATACAAGAAAAAAATTTTACTATGGAATTCAAATAGCTGATGCCATGGCTTCTTTAGTTAATTTTGACTCACATTAGTGTCATTCGTTTCTCTTATAGTTATATGATTAAATTTAATTTAAACACTTGTATTGCTGCAAATTTGCTCCACCAAATACATAAATATTTTGATTTTCTTAATCACATCCAAAGATATTTACAGGAATTTCGATTTACTTTATGCTTTTGAATTTCTAAGTATTAATTTAAAAAACTTCACACTTCTCTATATCTATAGTTTGATTATTTTGTCTAGCATAACCTGAAATGATAAAAATTAGATATTTTTAATTATAACTAGTTCTATGAAACCTTCTACTTCATTGCATTTAAAACTAGCTAGCTTTTTTATTTTCAGATAGAATTATGAATTAATTATCCTAATTAAATTCTCCTGAAATAATTAGCTCATTTTCCTTTATTTACTAGACATATGAAAGAAAGTTATTTTTTTGAGTTAAATCCACTTTCTTCTCACTAAATTAACTTCTTTCTATACAGTATGATTTTTTGCTATCTGTCCCTTTGAGAATAGTTTAAATGGTTTTAAATTATTTTGGCCCTTTGAAATTAGAAGATAATTAAAATTTGTTGATTCCAATTCCAAACTTACCAATAATCTACATTCCACTAGAGCAATTTGATGTTGTTAGAATTGTTGTTAAATACAAAATGTTGATAATTTAATATTGGTTCCTTGAAATAATTTATAAGGTTTATAGAATTTTTTAATTATTAATTTATATGAATGAATTGAAAATATTTGATAGAAATAATAAATTTAACTATCTTTAATTAGCTTAGCATACTTTATCAATATTATGGTTATAAATTTCTAATAAACTCTTTCTTTTATTAATATAGCTTTTGCTTTAATTGATTAAATTAGCAATATATACTTATTTAAAGCAAAGCTACTTATATATTGTAGATTTAAGTTGATTAAATTAAATCTAACTATATTTAAATTAATAACTAGCAAGTATTTAAAATTGTTTTATTATAATATTTCTATTCCTTTAACTTAAATAGATAATTTAATACTTTAAATATTGCTTAAGATTAATAGGCTATTATGAAGTATAATTTCATTTTATAATATTTCTAGATTCATAGACTGTAGTTATATTAATTGTGTAAATAAATAAATAACAATAAATAACAATATACAGTGTATAGCACCTCGTTGGCGTATAACTCTTTCAATATTAATATTTAATATTCAAAAATCTTTTCATACTTCTTTTGTTATTCTATTTGTGCAATTAATTATTTAACCTTCTCCAAATGAGCAATTTGCTAATTAAAAGTTATTCTTCAATTTTGAACCAAGTGCTCCAATCTTCTTGAATTAAGTCCAAATAATAATTAGTAATTAAATCATTACCAGCACTGTCAGTCGAAATTTCATACTGCCAGCGAGAACCCTCGGATACAATAGGGTTGTCTCTTCCAAGGTTATCCACTCTTTCCCGTGATGGAATCTAGTACGAGATGATTTACAATGGAGTATACACTGCAGCAGATTAGCTAGGAGTTCTCCTGACGGTTATTGATTTGTATTTAGTTTAGTATAATATAATATAATTGATTTAATTGATGTAGCAAAATAATGATTTAGTAATATATTTGAAAGGAATAATATAAATAAAACTATTATACTTTATTTATTTGATTACTTAATCAATTTAATTAAATTATTTGTTTTAAGCTAAGGATAAATAAATGTTTAGTTTATTTGCTTGAAATATTCTTTTTTATCTATTAGTTATAAACTTAAACAAAGTAAAATGTTAAATAAATATACCTACAGTTAAAATATTTCTAGCTAATATGAATAATATAATAAATAGCTCTAGTATATTATACTAAACATTATTAACATTTTATACCTTTTAAAATAATTAAATTAATAATAATTAAAGCAAAACAATTATACTTAGTATAATATATCTAATTAACCATTATTTAGCTAAATTTACATTTATTTATTTTAGATTATAATATATTTAAACTATCATTTTTAGTTTTCATATCCTATTTTTAATATCTAAAAGGCCTTCTTTTCCTAATCAAAATTAAATTTTAACTTAAAAGAATGCTATTATTTCCAGTCAATATAATTATTGTTTAATTCTGAACCAATAAGTTAATGTATGATTACTCATTATGCTTTAATTATTTTAACTCTAATTATTATTTTTATATTGTATCTTCATTTTAAATATGCATAAACTTATTTTTATTTAATTTCAACATTTTTCTTCTTAAGTTAAAAATAGTCTTAAAAAGTCTATAAGTTATATAATAATAATGACAGCATACTATACTTAATACCAGTTATTAAATATTTAATAAAAGCTTTAACTAGAATAATTTACCTAATTTTCTTAATTCTTATTCATTATCATCATTTAAATTTATACTCTTTAGGAAAATGTCAACAAAACGTAAAAAAAGTACAACTTTTATTATGGATATTCAACTACAAAAAGACTAATTAGATAACAATAAATCTCAATAAATATCTTAGCCTTTATAAAGTTAAAAGTTAAAAAGCTTTGTTAAAGCCTTAGTAGTCAGCCATCTGACCTATTCTATCAGCTTGTCTCTATTAGTTTGTCTTGAATTCCTACTAGACTTAGTTAGGCGGTGTAACACTTCATTAGTGCACCATCCTTTAATATTCGGAATAGTTTTGGTCTTGCACTTAGCGTTCCTAATTATTTATCCAAGGATTAAGATTTGAATTAAAGAATTTTTTTCTATAAATTTTTCCGCTTTATGTTGGATATATCCTAAATAGTTTTCTAAAAATATCTTATTTATTCTTTCTTTAAATTTCGCTTAGTTAGTAGCAGTATTTTCATTGGTGTTATTTATTGCACACGTAGCATTTTATTCTTCTTTTAAACTATTATTCCTGTAACACTTATTTAATTTAAATTTACTACTTATTTTAAATAAACGTTTACTATTTATTTTAATTTGAGGCTTCATTTTCTATTTCCATAGGATCTGATTAATTCTGTTAAATCGAAAATGGCGTAACCTGAATTTATTATTAAATTTAAATAATTCTTTGTTCCAGTTTGTTTTCTATTTCTTATGATTATTAATATTGTTTCTCAAGTAAAGACGTTATTAGTTTTTCTACTTTATCAGTGAGGTATCTATTTTTAAACATAAACTCTTTTAATGACTTAGATAATATTTCTATTTGAGTTTGTGTTGGAAGTTTTTTTAATTCTGGATTTCCAAGTGGTTAATGTTCGTCATATCAATCATATTTCTCACTTTCACTCATTTTAATTATTTCGCTTTTTTATTTTTTAGAGAATTTTCCTGTTTAAATGTTTTGTTCAAAGTTCTATTATTTCTTAGAAGCCATTTTATATATATTTATAATATTAATTGAAGCAATAAAAATAAATAGGAAAATTAAATTTTAAAATAAACTATTATACCAATTATAAGCATTAACTGTAATCAATATATCTAATATAATTAAATTATGTAAGCTTAAATTTTACTTTTTTTTTGCTTTTTATTTAAATTACCAAAAATTGTTAAAAAACGCCCAACGTGGGGCTCGAACCCACGACCACCAGATTAAGAGTCTGACGCTCTACCGACTGAGTTAGCCGGGCTTATATTAGTTTATACTGAATTTCCTTAAATTTATCTCTAATCTTATCACATCATAATGCTATACCTTTATTTACCGTTCTTATATTTTTCAACTTTTATACAAATTAAATAATGTTAGTAACTGTTAATTTAATGTAAATTGATGTCTTAAAAAAAGATACAAGACAATAAAATAATTTCTTAAAGTGCTTTTCTAATTTATTTTATTCTATTTAAGCTAGTTTACAACATATTCTATATAGCTACTAGCAAATCTTTAAATCTTCTCTTCTTCAAATATATTTAATTATTCTCCTAAGCTAAAATTGAAAAATATCTTGAAAACTCTTTTAAATAATAGAGAAAATATCCAAAATATAACTTAATCCTGAACTAAGCTAATTCTATCTATCATATTTGATTATATAATTAACTCTTTGCTTCTATCTTAGAAATTCAATCATCTTTTTATCAAATCTAAAAAGAGAGAAATTTGATTTTGAGTAATTATTTTGTATAATGATGCTAAAGCGAAACTTTAGTATTAATAGTTAGCTTGATATTAGATAAATAGCAAACGTATAAAAGTTTGTACTAGAGTTTAGTATAAAAAAGATATCAAGATTTAAACCAGGATTATTCGCGGCTCCAATAGAGCAGGAGTTAAAAACATCCAAGAAAGGCTAGTAACAAGAAAAGGGTCCCAAAAAGGTCATCAATCCGGATGAATCTCTCACCTCTGAAGAAAAGTCTGGAAATAGGCTAAAAATATAATGCTCTTGGAAGTCTCGAATCTAAAATTTATATTAACTCATGATGCAAAATTAATTAATAGAAGCACAAAGTAATAATTTTCATTTGTAAAATCATCTTAAAGTCAAATGTAATCTCAATACAACGAAAAAAGATAAATACTTTGAAAGTATATACATTGCTAGATTGCAAAATACATTTTAATTATATGATTTAAAAGAAAAAGAAATTAACCACTGATTTCTATACAGCTCTACTTTTATTCTTTAATTCTCTTAATCAATCTAAAATTTCTTTTCATAAAGCCTTTCATCTTATTTATTATAGTTTAAAACTAATAAGTTTAAATAAATAACCAGAGCATAAATTAGAAAATGTTAAACAAAAGTATAATAAAAATAAATCCTATAACCAAAATTAATTGTGCAAAAACTTCTAATTTTTATTGTCTGCTTCTATATTACAAGCGCTGCTTACTCCAGTGGATAAAGTGCATGCGGATCCAAATGCTACTAAGTAAGTGAAAAGTTGTGTTTGAGATCTCCAAATTGTACTTATACAGGAGAAAGTTGTGGTGTCATTTGTAATAAATATTATTTATCTTGTGCTGGATAATGCTACAAATAATCTGATAAAGTGTGTTTAGCGACAAAAAATTGTGATACTGCTGGGCCTCAATGTGAAAAAATATGCGATAAAAATGCTGAACTATGTGCAGATTAATGCTACAAAACTAACAGTAACTAATGTTTGGCCTCAAGAAACTGTATAAATCCTGGAGCAAGCTGTGGTGTCCTTTGTAATAAAGATGAATAATCTTGTGGTGGAAAATGCTAAAAATCGAGTGAATATTAATGCTTGGCAACTTCAAACTGTGCAAATCCTGGAGCAAGTTGTGGAAAAGTTGTAATAAGGAACAGTCAAGCTGCTGAGACACTTATTATTTAATGTAATTAGAATATAATTTTTAAACTTGAAAGCAATAAAAAATATAGCATGAATTTCTTATAGATTTATAGTTAATTAATGAAAATATTTCTTATCACTTAAATAGTCTAATATAAAATGCTATTATATAGAAGAAAGAATTTAACTGTATAGAAGTTTAAACACAAATAAAGACAGAATTTATCTTGGTATATATCTCTTAGTTTTTATTATAGCTATTACTATTTCAGCTTTTTTTAGATTTGAGATAGAAAGATTTTAAGCTTATTTTATATGTCCCTAAGAATATATTAAATTTATCAATATTTAATTTTGGTTCTCTTTATATAAATATCAATGCTTTATTGAATTGATAGAAAATTTAAGCTATAACTATCATTATTTGCACTGACTATATTTTATAGAAGTTCCCTATTCTGACACATCAAATTTTAAATTTTTCTATTAACCTTACTCTGGTTTAAAAGTATAAATAAATAAATTTATTTTGCTAATATAGAGGAAATATTTTAAAATGATATCTCATAGTTAACTAGAAAATTTTGAAGATAAAGATTAGGTAAACTTTCATTTTTTAAGCTTAATTTATTTAATCTTAATATAATAAGTTACTAAAGTTAAAAAAATTTTTCTTTTATATTTGATTTTTTCATATTTTATTTCTCTATAAGTTCAAAATTCGATTTATGATCTATATTATATCCAGAAATATCTTAAGTCATTTATGTTAAATAGTTAAGTTAGGTTAAGTAATTTAATAGGGACAAGTAGCTATTCATTTAAAAATAAAAAAGAAATTAAATTCAGAAAGTGAGATCGATTTATAATAAGGTTCTATGAAAAGCAAAATATATGCTCTTTTAACTTTATTTTCAGCACTCTTATATATCTTTATATATTAAAAACATTGCAGAAATAATGAAAACTTCATTTCCTAAATAATATCTTTTAGGAAAAACTAACCTTGTGAGCTAATCTTATTATAAATCTTATATTTTTAATAGAATTTCTGTATTACATTTGAAATTCTTAAAAGTAGCTTATTAATGTTTATTTTCATTACAACCAAATTTAATGTTAAGATCTTCCTATTTTGTTAACTTACTAGCAATATGTTTGATTTAAGAAAAGTTCTTTCTAAAATTTTATCCTATTTTTTTAAAGTTACTACACATTCAATTTTTATAATACTATCTTTTCATAAAAATTATCCTTTTATATCTCGTTTTCTTTTTAGAATTATAAGTAGTTTAGAATGAATTTTTGAGAAGTGATGAAGTTATGTAAGGTAAATAAAATAACAATTTAGAAAGATTTAGAATGAAGAAAATATTTTTTTAAGGTTAGAGAATGAATAACATTTATATCTTAAATAGCGATTACTTAATTTAATAAGTGATTCATTATATTTAACAACATGAAATCAAAGCTATAAATTATATTATTTTAATTTTACTCAAGATAAAATCCATGTAA
Organism: Loxodes magnus; assembly: GCA_946699065.1. NCBI lineage: Eukaryota > Ciliophora > Karyorelictea > Loxodida > Loxodidae > Loxodes > Loxodes magnus. Next base: position 23,153 of record CAMPDV010006472.1, read on the forward strand.
TTGCTTATTTTAAGATATATAAGAAAGATTAAATATTAAGGGTAAGCATAATAACGAGTATATTAACCTATTTAAGTTTTAAATTTAAATTATAAAAATTGTATAGAGAGTAAATTCTTAAGTTTAATTAAGTTATTAAAGTAAAAGAAGTCATTTATAGTATAAGCCCGGCTAGCTCAGTCGGTAGAGCGTCAGACTCTTAATCTGGTGGTCGTGGGTTCGAGCCCCACGTTGGGCGTTTTTTAAAGTGATTATTTTATTAAAGATAAAAAAATGAATAAATATAAAATAAATTTAAATTATTAAATTATTAAATTCACCAGTAAAAATAAGAAAGAAAATTAAATTTTGTTATATATATTTTTATTAATAGTAAGTAGAAATTATCTCTATAAAGTTAAAAAATAAATTTAAATTTAATTTTGAAGGAATATTTTATTAATTTCGATATAAATATATTTTTTTATTTAATAAAGTTTAAAATAAAATTTCTTAAAAATAAATAAAATTATAAATTTATTTAAATAAAGAAAGATTAAGCTTTACTATTTTATTTATTCTATTTAAGAAAGTTCTTTAATATTCATGAATTAGTTTCTTAGACTTCTTTCCATTCCTATCTTGTTAAATCATAAAAGTACAAATTACTATAACTGTTAAACTAAAAAACATAATTTCCAACCAAAACTGGCTAAGTATAATCATTTCAGGTTTAAATAAATTCTTGTCCTTAAACTACTATTTATCTCTAATCAAATATTTAAGTATCTATTTAGCATCCATTCGCATAAATGAGAAAACATTATGATTAGTTAATTCAAATTGAAGATGTCATTGCTGGTTTCGTTAACTTCTGATCACATTTTACTCACTCATTTCTCTTATAATTGTATATCTAAATTATATTCTAATATTGAAGTGACTATCAATTATTTCCTCCAACTATATGAATTTTTTAGTCAACTTAATCACATCCAAAATTATGAACAGGAGTAAGTATCTATCGAATACCACTGAAAGCATTAGTTTTTAAGTTAAAAATTTCACATTCTTTCACATCAACTCATTCATTGTCTTATTTAATAAATCCCGAAATTATAAAAATTATATTATTCTTATTAAAATTAGTTCTATGAAGACTCCTTTTAGACTACATTTTCATCTCTTCTTTTTATTTTTCTTCTGAATTAATTATAAATTACTTTTAATTATAATCTAATCCACCAGATATAATAATGCTTTCATCGTCTATCTACTCAACTTGAGTGTATATATTATCTAATTTTCCTACTTCAATTTATTTTTCTTTACATTTTTTATTTTTAATCTAGTAAGTTT